>VDFB02271358.1:490789392-490892660 GCA_007258455.2 Sequoia sempervirens
ATCCTAGATATTTATTTTCTACTCATTGCAATAGTGTATCTTTATTTTATAATCATTGCAATTCCGGGTTATATCTATTGCCGGGTAGGGATGTAGTGGGTTTTTTCCTGGCCCGACTACAAACCTCAATACTTTCGTCACATTATCGTTATCCTCACATTGTTTTGGGATGTGTCATTCAACGTCAAACAACATTGTCGTCACCTGTCAATTGGTATTCAGCTTGACTATGGAACAATCATGTTTGTTCTCAGATTCTCATGTGTAGGCATCATTCGCATGCATTTTTTGTGATCCTCTTAAACCATTTAGAAAGACAAAAAGAAATAAATTATAAAACGTCAAAAGTCCAAAAAAATCATAAAACATCAAAAGTCAAAAAAAAAATCATCAAACCTCAAAATCCAAAAAAAATTAAAACATGTCCAAAACACAAAAACATCTAGATAACACTTGAAAATCTCAAAAAAAGGTCAATGTTAGTCAAGTTAGTTTTTTCCATTGTCAAACTATGTTGTCTCTATGCATTTTCTATGTCGGAAAGGCTCATATTTGAGCCCCCGAGACATTAGGTCAGTCCTTTTAGGTTTTTCCAAATAAAATCATGACATTAGTCACATTTGTCACAATCGCCGCATCAGTCAAATAAGTCAAACATAGTCAAATGCGGACACAAGTCAATCATTACAAATGTCAACATTTGAATCATGAACCAAAATCAAACAACATAGTCCAATCATTCATATAGTCAACATCAATCAAATTTCCAAAACATTAGTCAAAATGTCAATCTCCTCACTCTTTGGTCCTCTCCAAGAAGTGTCCTGCTTGGACTTGGACCTTATCGAAATGTCATTGGCATTTTTTAGGATGTGTCCTTCTTGACAACAAGCCCCATCAAAACTGTCAACAACTTCCATTTGGCAACCTATCAAAAATTATTAAACAATTATGCAATCAATCTTTGCAAACAAATATTTGCAAGCAACACAATTAAATGATTGTTAATCTTTCTGGTCTATTCTTGTCTTATCTTTTTGTCTTTTGGTCATGTTGCTGGCTACCTCGAGAATATCCCATGAAGGATTTAGAGTTGCGATGACGTCTCATGACCTATTTTGTTTTCTTTGATTGTTATCTATGGATTGTCTTGACAAAAAGACTGGGGCAACATGACCCTTGGTATGAGTTAGAACATTCCTTGTCTGTGACTATCTATGTTTTGCAAATGGATGACCTTGCAAACTTTGAACTATGTCATACCATGGTGTTTGTTCTCCATTTGTGTCATTTTACCACCCAGTGATGATTCAAGCAACAACTATTCGTACTTTGGAAAATGTTGAAGGATTCTTTTTTTGTCCCACCCTTCTTCATTTCCCCTCTAACATTTCGTCTAGTCTGCAGTTTTCATCATTCATACTTTTCACACTAACATTTATTTGTCCTTTCATCCTCTCATCCATTTTTGAGAGAAAACTTGTGTTCTTGGAACCTGACTATCCTCTCGAGGGGACATACCACTACCTCCTCTTCATTCTTCCCCATCATGTTCTTCACTGGGTCATATTTTTGACTTATTTTCTTTGTCACAAGGCGACAGGCTACATTATGACAAAGGGGAAAAATGTAGACACATAAAAATGTCTTAGACTTGTAAACCATATTCTTCTATGTCAAACATCTTCTTAACATAATTAAAATATTTAATTGTGTCCTACAGCCCAAATTCGACTATTAATTAAATAATTCTTAATTATTCTTAATTATTTAATTAATTCACATCTTAGTCTTCCTGATTATTTAAATAAATAATCTTTGTTTATTTATTTAAATACGTCATTTTTTTTAATTTTTTTTAGATTGCAGGAATCAGGTAGCACGACCCCCTATAAACTACAGTGCACTTGGTAAAAAATTTAATGTGACCGGTGGTGCTGGCGTGACATGCCCTCTAGTACAACGGGGGTGGGGGATACCAGACCTTGTGACCAACCTCTTGCAACAGGAAAGATTTAGCCAACCGAGCTAGGGCCCCAACCCATTTAAATATGTCATTAATATCATATGTCCTATTATAATTAAATAAGTTCTTTAATTTATTTAATTATTGACCACCTTATCTTTTCATCATAATTAAATAATTATCTTTAATTATTTAATTGTCTTATTTGACTTTTCCTCTAAATTTAAACAAAATCATTTATTTAAATTGTCCCACTTTCTAATTTATCTCCAAGTAAATAATTTAATTTAATTATTTACTATCACATGGTCCCACCTTTTTGAATTAAATTAATTTTAATTCAAAATAATAACTTTCCCTCTTAAATCAAGTAATTTTAAATTAATTATTTGATTCTCTAGCTTTTTCCTCTTTTTAAATAAATCTTTATTTATTTAAATGGATCCCATATCTTGATTTTTTGAATTGAAAATTAGTATTTAACTCAAAATGATGATTTTTCCTCCTTATCACAATCTTTCGTAATTAGATAATATCTTTATTATCTAATTAGCCATTCGTTATTTAAATAGAAAAAAAGTTGATTTTCTATCCAACTCAATGCTTTTTCTCTATTGATCTTATCTTCTATATTCCTCTTTGTCTCAACCAACCTCCACTGTTGATTAAATTATTTTTAATTTAATCTCAACTATTCATCTTTTCTAATTGAACCCTAACCCTACTTGCTAATTGTCATTGAATCTTGTCCATTGATTCTAGGGCAATTTCTCATCTTCAATCTTGGCCTTTCATCCAAAATTGCATTTTATATAAAATACCAATTTTTCTCTCATTTGTCATCTCATGCAATCTTGTTTAAGGCACATCTCTCATATCTTATGCAATCTTGACAATTCATTTTTCTGACACACCTCATTTTCTGAGACACTTTGTACAGTTCATTTCTTAGAGTTCATTTCTCGCATACTTCATTTGTCTTAGCATACTTTAGTTTAGATTTTCTCATTAGTTGCACAAATGTATAGTTAGCATTTCATATTCAAATCCTTCAACATTTGTTGGTCTTGGCATTGTCAAAATATTGCTCACATAGAATCTGAGGGCATAATCATATTGCAGCAAGTTGAGAATGTATAATGGAGGTCAACAATGGAGAATGAAGACATTGAGTGAGATCTTTCCTTTTTGTTTTCATGTTATTTCCTTTGCACTTCATTATTGCTTTGAGTTTTTATGTTAATGCATTAACCATGCTAACCCTAGGAAAATACCCTTAGTTACAACTGAAAACTTGAGAGTGCAAGTACTATATCAAGTTGTACAACCTTTTGAGGAAGGAGCATCAGATATTTATTTATACTATCAGCTAAACAAGGAAGTCAACTCCATGATTGGGAGGATTCCATTTAGGGAAAACAGATAATGTGGAGTGGCGGCAGTTACACATGCATGGAATCTAGTTAGACATGCAAGTCTAAATGAAAATTTAGCACAATAGTAATGATCATTTCTGCTAAATCATTAAAGTCCACTACAAGGTGGTTACATTTTGTTGCATGAGGAATCTTGTACCATTGACTTCCTTTGACCTTAAGTGATTCCTTTGCTGGACATTATGGTGCATGCCTAGCTGACAGTGTCTTCCTCAACTTAGCATCCTCAAATTAAATCTATATGGCAGTGTCAATACGCATAATAACTGCACATCTATAACCACCTTAAGGAACATTCATTAACCACATATGAAATCAATATAGATAATCAAAATAATATGCCAATGTCACTAAAATTTGTAGAGATAGGATTAAGCCCAATGTCTATGGTTTGAGGGAAACATTATGAAAATATCAATATTTAACATCAAAGTCAATGAAAACTACCAGCAAATAAACTATAGATTCTACCCAAAATTGGACCAAAAACTAGGTTCATCAAGATCATCCCACATGATTTTAGGTACATCTTTCTTTATATCATCCCATTTGACTTCTAGAATGATAACATATTCAATAACAACTAAAAGTAGAGTTTTCTTGTCTTCTTCTCCAGTTGGATTATCTTGTTCATCTTTCTGGTCTACAAAGGCTTCACCAAACACCTTAGACTTCTTTTATTTTGGTTTGTTGTGCACATGAAACCAAAATTTTCACTTCCTCATCATCAAAAGATAATACAACATGTACTCTCTTGGAACCAATAGCTTCTTTAGAAGCACCTTCACCAGAGGGTAAACTTCATCTTTTTCTCCTCACCAGCTTTGCATCAAGTGCTTCTTCTTCCTCATCTTGATAATTTGTAATGCTAAGATTCTTCTCCCTTGTAGCTTTCTCTTTTCTTCCTCTATTTGCAAGGGCTATCAGAGGGGTTTCTTTTCTCTTGCCAAATCTAGTAGTTGGTCCAGTGGAAACAAGAAATTGACCTTTATCAATAGTACTGGGTTCAACATTTGTTGTAGGGACTGTAGAGGGACTTGTAGAGGTAATCCTTCTAGATCTCCTCAGGCCAAATTATTCTGCCTCCAATCACTCCCCCCAAGCCCTTCCAAGGGAAATTTCCTCATTAGTGAATCTGACTTATTTCAGCATTTTCTCCACCTTCTTTCTAATTTTAGGCTTTTGTTGCTCCACATGAATTTCCATAGACTTATCAGCATATGTCCCAATTCTAGGTTCATTGGGATCCTTTGGATTCTTCAGCAATAATTTCACATAACCTTCAACATCTTTTGTCACCTCATATCCCAGAGGCTGAATCTAGATGGTTCAAGGCTCTATAGCCACAACCATGCATTTGTTAGAGGAAACATACAATATGATTTCATCTTTATACTTCTCAACAATTTTTCTCATAATTCTTTCCCTTTCATTCATATTTCTCTTGAGCACAACAAAGAATGTTGTTAGAGCATTATTTTGAGCATCCAAATCACCCAAACTATGCATATAATAAAAAATTTGATGACCTATTGGTTTGGATGTGTCCTAGTGTACTTCATTATTTTGATTGGGTAAAAATGTGGCTTTAGATTATGATAGAGTTTTGTGTTTGAGTTCAACCTATGGAATTCCTCAGTCCTTACCTAGTCATGTCAATCCAGGGTCATAAAACTAATGAAAGGTATATTGGCTATTTTCTCAAGGGATGAAGGTGGTAATTCAAGTGGAAATGTATGCATATACAAGTCTAAATAAACCAATAATGATTAAAACACACTTCCTTAAGTTGGATTAAAATAGAAAGACCTATTTATGTTCTTATCTACTCCAACAATCTTAACTCAATTTTTCTAATACATGATTTATCTCATAACATTATTAACAGTGATGAAAAATAGAATTAATTACTGAAATCACACTAATATAATGTAGGCGATAGGAGTTGTATACTCGGGTGACATGATGCAATAATCATAACAGACTTGTTTACAATGTTCTAAAACACATTATGTGCTACTGTCAAGCTTCTATCCCATGGCCTGTGTCTATATCAATCATTAGTAACACTCAAATCATTCACTTCTCATAGATGTAATCAAGAAATCACTAATTACCACATATATACTTGATTATAAATTTTGCTAAAATTACATATAAAATCACACAGAATGAATGCAAACATTACCTCACATACAATAGTAAAAGATAATCTCCAAGCAATAGAAGGGAGCAAGCCCGTCCCCCCAGCCAATTGAATGAAGTAAAGATATTAAGAAACTCCTGACTTAGTCTTCAATAGCAGTATATGTATTAATCCAAACTTGTAGAAAAATAGTGATTAAGATGTTTCCATGCCCGCGGAGGGGCATATATATAATTCTTCAATTAAAAATAGAATACTTGAAATACCAAATCCACCGTTCATATGTGGATAACAAAACACTATCAATATATGAAAAATAGTAATATGGCCTATCGGCCTACTATTTTTAAAGAACTACTTAATTTATATCTATCCCAGTCATTAACTGATAACTAATACTATCCTAAAAGACAACCACCTAATGGGAAATAATGAATCACATGGAAATGATGGTCTTCATGCTTCGCCCCTTTGTATCTTGTTTCACACAACCACCATGATTAGTGCTTATAAATGGTTGATGACCTAAGAGTTTGCATACCATTTATATTATATCGATTCACTTTGATTCTAACAAATTTTATGGCAATAAAGGAACAATAGGCCAAAGGGGTAAACTATTATGGACACAAAACCGAACAAATCATGACAATAATTAGGACAACTCTTGAGATCATCATATTGCTTTCAAGATGTCTCTTCATGAAATAAAACAATAGACACACAATCAATGAACCAAACTTGAAAGCATACTTCCTTTCCTTCGTTGACTTCAAGTTATCAAGCAACTGTAACTGAAGAAGCTCACAAAGATCATAATTAGCACCATTTTCAAAGATATCAAAACTAGTATAGATTGTTGTAGCTAAAGAAAAATTCTCTCTATTGGTGAAGTATATTTTATGTCCAGTCATTATAGCTACATACTTCATAGGAGGATTAGTGATGGTTTTTGTCGCTAAGGCTCTCTTGTCATATGTGGCTCCTGTAAGCTCCATTACAACCTCATTCTTCATAGATTTTAACACATGTATTGTACCTTTATCCCAGAGCCTAGTTACAACCCTAATCACCTCTTTAGTTATCAAGTGTGGCTAGTCAGTCTATAAGAATTTATCATGGATTCTACTTATGACTAATTTCACAAATTTATCATCATGGATAAAGTTGGGAAAGGTGTTCCATCTGTCTAATCTCTTCATGACCAAGTTCGAGTACTCAATTTTTACCAAGAAATCATCATCATTAAGCTCTTTATCCCAAATGTCAATCAACTTTGTGTGGTTGAATTCCTTGAATTTTATGCAAATATACATTCTTGTATCGTCAGTCGGCATCACTCCATGAGGGATTGTCGAGAATGCACCCTTTTGGTCATCTTAGAAAACTTTCAAGGAAAATTTTCTATAAGACTTCCTTGGCCTCTTCGACACTTTCACGATTGCAGGAGTTGCCATTCTTCTAATTCTAAATTCCAACTACTCAAACAACACAAAACACAACTGCTCAGAAGATTAAAGTACCTTTTTCTTCACGAAGAGTCGTAACTAGGTTTTCCATAGCTCGAACTCCAATTCTCTTCAAGAATGCTCCAAAGATCTCTTCAATTTCCTCAAATGCTCGAATGATAAAAATTCCTTAAACATTTCCTTTATAAAACAACAATCTTCCCTAATTTGCATTAAATATGGTAGATTTCAAAAAGCTGATGAAAACTCTTCTCTTTTGTATAGAGAAACCCTAATTTTCTTCGCAAAAGATCATCTCTTCATATTTTCTTCAAGTTCCTTTTCTAAAACCTTTGCAAATTCATTCTTCATATTTCATCCTCGTGTGAGCCTCTGACATGCCATCTATCAGGGGGGTTCACATGTTTTTCTGATAATGCTCCCCTTGCAACCTTGGTAGGTCTAATTACCGAATAAATCATCTATATCAGATGAGAGTACAGACTCATCAGTAGTCTCTTGTTCTTATTTGTTTCTCCAAATCTTATTCATATCTAGCTTAATCTCATCTTTTTCAAGTTTCTTCACAGATTCACTCTTTTCTACCAAATTGTTCTCCTTACTCCTCTTGCTTCTGCAAACTCTTGAAATATGACCTAGTTTGTTGTAGTTATAGCAGACAATATTTCTCTGATTAGATTGACTTCCACTAATTCCTGTTTTGCACTTATTAGATTTATGTCCATACTTGCTATAGGTACAACAATAGCCATTAAAGGAATGATTCATTCTTCTTCCATTAAAGGAATGATTCTTTCTTCTTCCATTAAACTAATTTATCATTAGGTTTCTGCATTCGCTTGCCATATGTCCAATTCTTTTGCATGCAAAACATTGACTAGTAAAAGGACCAGGGAGCTGATTCACCCTACTCCTACATTTTGTTGCCTTGTGACCAAATTTGTTGCATGAGAAACAAGTGCCATTAAAAGAAGGATACCTTTGTGTATTAGGCTATCTCATCGGAGGTCTTCTAGCAGAGTTCCTTGAACTTCCTTTCTTCTTTCCTTTATTATGAGTCTTCTGATTGTCCATGACTTTAGAAATTTCACCGAAATCATTTCCCAGACCACCTTTTTCTTTAATCAATTTTTGTCTTGCAATAAATTCATCAAGCCTGTCTAAGCTAGATTTGAATTTTTTTTTACAAATTTTTGCCTTCTCCAGATCCACTTTCAAGTTCACAACTTCTTGTTCAAGCTTGGTGCAATCTTCAAACTTTCTCTGTATCAACTTGTTCAAACACTCTTCAATTCTTTTCTTTTTCTCTACTTGTACTTTCAAACTGGCAATATCTTCATTAGCCTTCTTCAACTGATAGTTACTTCCTTATGTCTTTCTTTGAAATTTTTCAATTGCTCCTTTAATTTTTAGACACATTCATTTGCATCTTCAATATTCTCTTTCAAATCTTTTTTTTCTCTTTCAACTTTATCAAGATCCTCAAGGGTAGTCCGTAGCTCTCCTTTATCATTCATTTCTTCCATCTTCAAGATCTCCCTCAAGCTGTTAGGCTTTTCTGAAGGAACCGAGCTCTGATACCAATTGTTAAAACTTCCAAGATACTAAGAGGGGGGGTGAATCAGTATCTTCTTAAATCTTCTCATCAGATACCATCCAATTATTCTAATGCACACAATAGAAAATATCAATAAAAGTATTAACAAAAAATGGTATCACAAAACACATGAACACCAAGATTTTTACATGGAAAATACAAATTGGGAAAAACCATGGTGAGTGTTAGCTCACAATAAAGTATAAGGGGTTATAAAATATTACAAAATTGGTGGATCATTTCCAAGACTCACTGTCCAGAAACAAAGGCTCACTACCTACAAAATTATAATCACAAAGTGGCTTACAACCAGAAAAATGAACTTATGTAGTACACCTAGAGGGTACAGATTTAGTTCCAATGTAGCTTAGTAAAATGACTTAATGCACTTCATCATATTTTCTCTTCTTCTCATTCACATTCACATCATCACAACTATATAAAACTTCAAACACTATTTGATGTATATATCTAATCTCTTCACAAGCATCAATTAGGCTAGCCTAATTTTATTCACCAAAAATATCAACTGTCAGCTTCAAGATTTCACAAAATCTTCTCAAAAATCAATTCATACATCCAACATGCTACATCAAGTCAACATAGACCACATATATCTGCATAATAAAGATTAATTCATCATTACACAAAACATCCACTAGGTCAACCAAGGATAGACCTAATAACATAATTGCAAATACTAGTGTAATGCCACTACAACATACAAGCATCTAGATACATAATATATTGAGCATACATTCTCCCGGTGACTACAAACCATTTCCCAAAACTACAAGCAATAGTGATCACAAGTAAATAGATGTAGACCAAAATACCAGAGGATGTAAGCAAAATATCGGTTCAGATATTGGACCAGAATACTGGAACACCTTCAGACTTGATCTTGTAGTTGTAACTCATGTATCATAGTTACATAAATGAAAAAAAAGCATCAAAATGATATTTTATTCTTTATTTTTCCAATAGTTACAATTGTAGAAGATTATACCAACATGTGGTGAAATGTGGACCCAAAAATTGATGCATTGAATCACAAAACTGTCGAAGGAAATACTTAGCCAACTTCTTGACAAAACCATACTTTCAAGACCAACTTTCCCTATACATAGGTTAATAAAAGTATTTCCACATTATTCTAGGATGATCATAACAATGTTGAAATCAATGAAAACACTGGATCAAGCAGTATATACACACCATGTTCATGTTTCCAATCCTACATTATCAATGATAGACTTCCAACTTGCAACAAAGACAACTTCAAACATTTGATAAGAGCTCTTGGAATTATATTTTTAGAGTTAAAGAATTTCATTTGTAAAAAGAGTATCCTTACCTTATTCATCTTTGTCCACCATGAGCCACCATTCAATTAGTTCTCAAAGTGGTTGATGCAATTTAAGAACTCATAGATTTGTTGATCATCATTGAATACTTGAAAATTATAAATATGAGAATTTCCACATCATAACATCATACTTGAATTGAAGTGAGGTAAAGGAAGCATCAAATCTTGAAGGTAGTATAATAATGAAATCTAGTATTAAATTGTTATCTCTTAACCCATTTGATGTTTAATGCATCAAAAACCTCAATATTATCCAACATAACATTCTTATACTTTATCAATCTTTTTTATTTTGTAGCATCCATGCCCCTATCTTAAGACACCATATGTTCCAAATCAACATGCATTATAATATGTTTTGTAGTGTCACAAAATGTTATTGTGTACACTTTCACACTTAATTTGGGAATAATTAATAATAAATTGGACTTAATGTCACCTTGTGTAACATCTCACTATAAAACCTCGAAGGTTAAGAGCCAAAAGAGGACAAGATATATATATATATTTTAAAAAATACGGGATAAAATACACAAAAAGTAGTTTCTAGAACCATATAACGGCCACATACAAGGCCAAGTATGGCCTAATGCAACCCAAGGGAGAGGTTTAATCTACCCTCCAAATAAAAAAAACCCAGACAGGAACAAATAAGATAGCTCCAAGAAAAATGCTCCAGAACTTTAGCAGTGCTGCTCCGGAATTTTTTGCACTGCTTTGGAACTTTAGCAGCACTGCTCCAGAACTTTTTGTGCTGCTTCGGAACCTTAGCAGCGCTGCTCTGGAACTTTAGCAGCAATGCTCTGGAACTTTTTGCATTGCACTAGAACTTTAGTAGCGCTGCTTTGGAACCTTCTGTGCTACTCTGAAACCTTAGCAGCACTACTCTGAAACTTTCTGTGCTGCTCCAAAACTTTAGCAGCACTACTCCAGAACTTTCGCAACAACTACACAAATTATTACAACAGGTTGTGTTGTGCTAGAAGCATAACAATATGATACATAAAGGAAGAAAATACATCCATAGCTTTAATTATACATGAAGAAAATAAAGAAGCCATAAAAAAATTGTCATAATACACGTGAGTCTGATGCCAACACCAGAACCCATGAGCCAAACATGATCATCACCTATCTTCTCATTAAAATTTATGATTTATTTATTTCTCTCAAAAGAGTACAATGAGCATAAAAGAATAAGTTTGAATACAGTAGCATTTCCATGAATAAAATACATCATCAGAAAGATAAATGCAAAAGAGGGGAGGACTCCAACTGGTGCTCCAATAACTTGTACACCGGTCCCCAATGGCGGTGACACCTCCCTACCATGTGGACTCAAAAGAGGCCACCCCACCATGCTCAGAGATAGTAATAAGGCAAAAATAGAGGTAGCAAGAAAAAGGAAAGGTAAGGCCAACACTCACATCAATCATGAAGCAAACATGGAAGGCAATGCACACAATCAAAGTTACAACAATAAAATGCTCATCCAATATCATGACGGGTACTACTCACGACTACCAAGGGCTAGATAATAGAGTGCATATCAGATGGAGTGTCATCATGTGTGCTTGAAGGGATGGCACCACATGGAATCAAGTACACCTCTCATAGGGATGATGAGACAATCATACCTAAATCCACGCCCTGCAGATGGATGACTCAACGCCCCGCAGATGAATGGGCCTTCTTGAGTGCATCCTTAGCTGTTACAAGCACTCAAGGCCAACCACAAGGACTCATTATCTTATTACTATTTTACCCCATTAATTTTATTTAGTTATCACTTGTTTACTCTAACTCTGCTACTAGTTCCCTTGACAGCCACTTGCGGGCCCCGAGCCCGTAGAGAGCCACTCCATATGACCACTTTATCACCTAGACCTATGTTCATCTCATTTAACCAATGAGGAAACCAAAAAATACATGAAATAAAAGGAAAGACCACAATTTCTATCAAAGAAACCAATTAAAAACAACCAACTAGTACAGTTGTAAAAAGACACATTTAATAGCTATAATTCAACAAGAAATGAAGGCATAGAAAACATGTGAAAATTCAAAGTGCCTGGATCATGAATATAAGCCTGACCCAGTTCATATTTTGGCTTTTCAAGTTAAAATCCACCTTCTATTATTGATTTTATGACAAAAAATGAAGTGTTGTTTTGAAAAACGTTTTTTTTCCAAACTAGGTAAGAAAATCACAGAAAAATAAAAGTGCCCAGATTTTAAATCTGTCAAAGACCCAATTGAGGTCTTGCCATTCCTACATAAAATCCACCCTTAATTTTCATTTTTATAAACATGGTAATGAGCAACAATTTTTTTTAAAAAAAATTCTTTACAATTTGGGCAAAAGAGAAAAATAGGAAAGAACCCTTTTGTCAGATTTTTCCCATAAACCCAATTCATTTTTGCTAGAGATTTACAAAAATTAGTCACAGGGTGTTGTCATAATAGTGGTTTACAATTCCTAAGAGGAACGGATTTTAGCTGAAATCACATATTTTTAGAAAATATAATGATTTAAGCCTTAAAAGTTTCCATTTTAATGATTCCAATTGAAGAGTGTTTCATCAAATCACCTTAGATCAAACCCCCTTGGATAGAACCTCACTAGTTTTAAACCATACCTATAAATGCGTCTCCTTTACACCTATCAAAATGCTGATAAAAAGTCACTTTTGATTTAGCTTTTCGGGGATCAAATGAATTCATTTAAAATTTATTTCAAATGATTATGGTATTCCTCAGAACAAGCTATCCAATGAATATAATTTTAATATGTTTTGGTTTTGTTATGTATTTGTTTTTTAAATTTTATTAAACATAGGTTTTATCGAAAATGAATTTCTTTGTTCTTCACATGTGGAAAAATAGAAGATTATCAAAAAATTTGAAAAATGAGTGCACTAGATATTGAAGTCCTTGATCCAATAAAAAAATTAAATTAAATTTTGACATATACAAAAAAAGTTATGCGTTATACGGTCGCGTTATCGAATTGTAATTCTTTGACTTTGAAACTTGATTAAGGAAACAATATTCAATAAAAAATATCTAACCAATTGGAAGCACTAGATATCAGAGTCACAAATCTAAATTTGAAAGAATTATAATTTTATCCTTCATGGAAAAAAGTTATGCATTATCACGGTGTGCCACTTTTTAAAAATATTATTTTAAAAAATCAATTTTCATGGGAGATGGAAAAAGAAGTGCAATTTGATTCCAAAATTTTTGAAAAAACTATTTTTAGAATCTACAAATAAAATTTGATGAGACTCTAGTTTGCACCATCTTCAAATTCCTCACGGTTTAGCTGCTATAGGTGCCCGAATGTGAAGATTTAGTTAAAAATAATAATTTCAGTGTCCAGTTTGGCCAAAAATTATAAACCACTATTATGGGATCACCCCACACCAAACACTACAGAGCAGAAATAACTAATTAAAACAATCCAACATTCAACTCCAACCAATACAAAAAAAGACATAAAGGAGTTCCTCAAATTTTCATGGGACATAAATAACCCAGATTAGAAAGAAAATTTACCAGCCAAACATCAATGAAAAACAACAAAACATTACCTCAAATTGCCCCAAAACTGAAATGGAGAAATTTCCCAATGAAGAAGGCATGGCCAAGTTCCAAAATCAGGCAACAAGCAAGAATTGGTGCGCTAATTTCAACAATTTTCTACCCACAAATTCTTCTACGAAAACCTTCACAATCTCTCAACTCAATCACCCAAATCATAGGGTTTCTTTCACCATGCAAACAAAAATTTCTTTCTTTTTCTCTCAAAAAATAAAATCCTCCTTTCAAACAAAGCTCTCTTTCCTTTGTATATTTTCCCCCAAAACCATCCAAAAAGAGAATAAAGCATTTGATAAAATTTTGTGTTAAGGTTCCCCCAAAAGGAACAATTAATTAAAGTCACAAAATAAGCAATATTAAAATACACATGGCCTCCCCAAAAGGATTTGTAAATATTTAAATAAAAAATTTAAAATCACAAGAAACTAACAATTCAAATCCCCTAAATAATTAACCACCTTAAAATACCATATTCAAAACATGTGAAGATGCTAATGGAACCCATCAAAACAATGACAATCCAAATTAAATATATATATAATCATATAAAATATTAATGAAAACCAAAACCAAATGCCTCAATGAGACAAGCAGGAAAGTCACATATGGTAGAAGGGTGCTCTGAACGTTACGGTTAGGTAACCGAATGGAAGACAACAATACATAAACATTGCCCTAACCGGGTATAGTGGGCTAGGGTAGGGGATATTTGGCCTGTGACTACCTCCAATAACCACCATCGGGGAATGAGAGTATGCTCAGGCCTATGAATTTAGGCAGAGTCGATACTTAGTACCTGCATCACTCCAATCAAATGTTAAAGTACATGTGCATGAATCATATATCATATATCTAAAGCAACATCAACCATCAAGAAAAAGAGTCATAATATCATAAGCCTCTTGGTTATGAGTGTTATGACATCATCCTTTTCCTGCCCATAATCATACATAAGGAAAGACAATGATGTATACATAAAAATATAAGCATGTAATCCAGCATAATATCTAGCCATGTAAGAATGAAATCCAGTGTAAACAATAATCATGTCAACAACATAACAACATATATGCATGTAAGCATGTAAACATGTAATCCAGCATAATAGTAACAAAATTACACCTCTCAGGTGTCAATACAAAATAATGAAGGGACGAATATTGTAAATACAAAATATACAGTTATTGGAATCCATCAAGAAAAGACCACAATAAAATACAAACATGGGGGTTGTTACATCCTCTTCCCCTAGGGCCATGCTTACTCCTGGAAGCTTGCAAAAATATACGGATAAAGGTCTTTCATTCTCACCACATCCTCCCATGATGCTGAGGACTCGCCATTAGGATCCCACTGGACCCTTACCTGCTCTATGTCCTGACCCCTGAGGATCAACCTTCGATGTTGCAGGATTCGTATGGGCTCAAAAGAAAGCTTCCCGTCTGCCTCAACCTGCAAAGTAGTCCAATCAAGAACATGGGTCACATCAAGAATATACTGTCTAAGAACAAAAATGTGGAAAACATCATGGATGCACAATAGACTTGATGGCAACGCAAGGCGATAGGAAACTAGACCAATCCTCTCGAGGATTTCAAAAGGTCCAACAAAATGAGGTACCAACTTTCTGCCTTTCCCATAATGGATAGGGTTCTTCCGCAGACGAACCCTCAAAAATACACGGTCACCCATTGAAAAGTGGAAATCCAACCTATGGGGATCGACATACTTCCTCTTCCAATCCTGAGCTATAGCCAACCGCTCTCTAATCCACACTACCTGCTACTCCATATCTTGAAGCATCTCTGGACCCAAAAGAACTCAATCCTCTAAGTGATTGCAAGTCAACGATGTCTGGCACGACCTACCATACAAGGCCTGGAAGGGGGACATACCAAGAGAACTGTGGTACCCATTATTATAAGCAAACTCAACCAGGTACATGTAGTCCTCCCAAGGAGACTGTTGATCCATAATGTACATCTGAAGCATATCCTCTAAAACCTAATTAACCCGCTTCATCTGTCCGTCAATCTTGGGATGGTATGTAGAGCTAAAATTAAGCTAAGCTCCCAAAGCATGCTGGAGAGAAGTCCATAAAGCTGAAGTGAACACTGGATCATGATCAGAAATGACCCTACGAGGAATACCATGCAACTGCACAATATCCTCCATAAACAATCGAGCTACAGATGTTGCAGTGTATGAAGACCTTATGGGTGAGAAGTGTGCCACCTTGGACAACTTGTCCACTATAACCATAATAGCATCATGATGACGCGAAGACATAGGTAGCCCCACTATAAAATAAGGAGATATCATATCCCACTTCCATCTAGGGATGGAGTGAGGCTACAACAGTCCTACCGAGTGCTGATGTTCTACCTTCACCCACTGGCACTCGAGACACTGAGCCACAAAATCAACAATATCATGCTGCAACCTTTCCCAATGACACAACTGTTGAAGATCGACATCCATCTTCATGACACTTGGATGAGCTGAATAGGGTACACGATGGGCCTCTAACAAAACCAAGGAACGAAGATCGCCAGAATCTAGAACATAAATGTGACCAAAATGCCGCAACAGTCCATCAGGCTCGAGAGAGAAACCTGCAAACTTGCCCTCAAGGACTCTCCTAGACTCAATTTCTTCTTTCACCTCCTGATACCAAGTATCACTAGGAAGTGACTCCAAAATATGGCTTTGCAAATCCACTCCAAAGGACAAAACTAAGATCTCATGTCTCCTCCTACTCAAGGCATTTGCAACAACATTTCCCTTGCCCTAGATATAGTGAACCTCAAAGTCATACTCATAGAGGAACTCCATCCAACAATGTTGTCGAGCTTTCAAATATACTGCAAACTACGATAATCACTATGTAACTCAAACAAATGTCCCAAGAGGAAATGTCTCTAATGCACAAGTGCATGGATGATAGCCGCTAACTTCAAATCATGGGTGGGGTAGTTCAACTCATGATCCTTGAGCTTACGGGACTCATATGCAATCACTTGTCCCTCCTGCATAAGAACTGCCCCCACACCTTCCAACAAAGCATCAGTGCACACTACGAAATCATCTATAGGATCTGGCACTACAAGGATGGGTACACTAGTTAGCTGCTCCTTAAGAGCCTGAAAAGCTAACTCACACTGATCTTACCACACAGACTTCTTTCCTTTCTACTGTTGAGAGGTGATGGGATGGGCTACTTGAGAGAAATTTCTCAGAAATCGGCGGTAGTACCCTACCAATCCCATGAAACTGCGAACCTCAGCCACATCCATCGGTGCTGGCCAATCCACAATGTCTTGGATCTTAGAAGGATCCACTGCGATACCCTCTCCTGAGATGATATGGCCCAAATATCTCACCTTAGTCTGGAAGAACTCACACTTGGCCAAATCTATGAACAACTGATTATATCACAAGCACTGCAACACTTGCCGCAAATGGCCTTCATGCTCCTCCATAGTCCTTAAATAAATCAAAATATCATCAAGGAACATGAGGGAAAATCGGTCAAGATAGGTGTGAAACACCCCATTCATCAAACTAATGAAAATGGATGGAGCATTGGTCAATCCGAAAGGGACAACTATGAACTCATAATGCCCATAATGTGTATGAAATGTTGTCTGATGAATGTCTACCTCACGAATGTGAAGCTGATGGTATCCTGACTTCAGATCTATCTTGGAGAACACCTTGGCTCCCCTCATCTAATCAAACAAATCATCTATTCGAGGCAACAGGTAATGATTCTTCACTGTCACTTTGTTTAACTGGCGATAATCAATGCACAAGTGAAGAGATCCGTCCTTTTTCATCACGAAGATGATAGGTTCTCCCAAAGGGGATACACTAGAATGAATGAAACCCTTCTCTAGTAACTCCTCTAACTGCAACCGCAATTCATTCAACTCCTAAGTAGTCATACAATAAGGTTGTCGAGAGATAGGCTCCACTCCAGGGATGAGATCAATATGGAAGTCTATGTCATGCTTAGGCAGCATACCTGGAATAACACTCGGAAAGACATCCACAAACTCTTGAAGAAGAGGATGGTCATCAAGAGATACCTCCTAAATCCCACCCTCAGCAAGATCACTAACTAAAATAGCGAACATTTGACAACCTTGCCACATGGAATGCTTCAGCTACATGGGTGAAATCACATGGAGAGAAATGGGTCTCTAGACCCTGACTAACTCAACACATTTCCCAACATCATCTACACACTGAACTGACTTATTCTAGAAATCTATACTAGCTTGGTGTATCTCCAACCAATCCATGCCTAAAACAATTCCATAAGATCTCAAAGGAAACACATGAAGATCTACTATGGTAGTGAAGGTGCCCAAATCCAACACACAACCATGAATAAGGGAGTCTACAACCACCTTGGCTATAGTGGCTAACTCAACCTACCAACCAACATCTTGCCTTGCCACCACATGTCCACAACACTCTACGAGAGAAGGAGAAATAAAATAATTTGAAGCTCCTGAATAAAAAAAATGTGGAAATCCCACATAACGCGCCTGAATATTTGACCACGATGCCCTGATGCTCCGCTTGGCAGTTATCCACCATCGCAAAAACTCTATGAGATATGCCAGTATCACCTACTATAGGATCTGAAGTAGCCTGTCTCTAACTACCTCCAGCTACTAATCTCTAAGGAAACTAAACAACTATATGACCATGTTGCCCATAAGAAAAACAACTCCCTTTTCCAAAACCTCAGCCCCAAAAATGGTGCACGAAACCTCTCTAAGAATAGTCCCCAAGAAATAGAAGCAATGTCTAGGTGAAGCTTCTACTCCTTTACTCTCCACCATGTAGATGCAAAGCCTCTGAGATGCATAATGGCACATCGAGCTCTAGTATTGCTACTGTAAGGATGCATAGAAAAGCATCAACTGAGATCAATCAACCAAGTCTCTGCCTCTATACCTGTACTAGAACCATCAAAAGTAGGGGGATGAGATCTAAGCAGATCCCTCATGTGACTAGCATCAACCTTGTCACCATCCATCCTATCCCTCACAACATCTACTCTCGAATGACCTAGACTACAAGAATGCTCCCACTCATCTCTAGCATCTTGACCATGCTGACGAGAAGGGTGTGAATCCTCCTCGTGAGATACCTCTTCATGAGATCCTAAACAAACCACAATCTGTTGCAAAAGAGCTAAAGCCTGAGCACCCCCAAGCCCTTTGGCTTGGTTCTTAGCATGTTGTTCCCCCCATTGCTCACCCTGATTACCCTAATCCACATTAAGCCATGTGCTTCAACGAGGAACAAAGGCTCTACCTCAAACTCTTCCTCTGGATCTACCCCTAGGAGGCATTCTAAAAACAAAACAAATAACACATCAAAATAGATCATCACAAGGATGACCTATTCACCAAGCTATGACATGAAAGCATAACAGCAAGACTATTAAACAATATAACAAGCTCACACCACACACACCAAACACAACATAACATATAAGGCTCAAGTACACCAGGGCTCCCAGTGTGTGAACATGGGATCTGATACTAGATGTAACATCTCACTATAAAACCTCGAAGGTTAAGAGCCAAAAGAGGACAAGATAATTTTTTTTTTAAATATAAGGGATAAAATACACAAAAAGTAGTTTCTAGAACCATATAACATCCACATACAAGGCCAAGTATGGCCCAATGCAACCCAAGGGATAGGTTTAATCTACCCTCCAAAGAAAAAAAACCTAACAGGAACAAATAAGATAGCTCCAGAACTTTAGCAGTGCTGCTCCAGAACTTTCTGCACTGCTTCGAAACTTTAGCAACACTACTCCAGAACTCTCTCCTCTACTCCAAAAACTTAGTAGCACTGTTGTGGAACTTTTTGCACTGCTCTAGAACTTTAGCAGCATTGCTCCAAAATTTATTGTGCTGCTCCAGAACATTAGCAGCATTGCTTTGGAACTTTAGCAGTGCTGCTCCAGAACCTTAGCAGCACTGCTCCAAAACTTTCTGCACTGCTCCAAAACTTTAGCTGTACTGCTCCAGAACTTTAGCAACAACTACACAAATTATTACATCAGGTTGTGTTGTGCTAGAAACTTAACAACATGATACAAAAAGGAAGAAAATACATCCATAGATTTAATTATACATGAAGAAAAGAAATAAGCCATAAAAGAATTTCCATAATACACGCGAGTTTGATGCCAACACTGGAACTCATAAGCCAAACATGATCATCACATATCTTCTCATTAAAATTTATGATTTCTTTCTCTATCTCAAAAGAGTACAATGAGCATAAAAGAATAAGTTTGAAGTAGCATTTCCATGAATAAAATACATCATCAAAAAGATAAATACAAAAGAGGGGAGGACTCCAACTGGTGCTCCAATAACCTGTACACCAGTCGCCAATGGCAGTGGCAACACCTCCCTACCATGTGGACTCAAAAGAGACCACCCCACCATGCTTGGAGATAGTCACAAGGCCCAAACAGAGGTAGCAAGACAAAGGAAAGGTAAGGCCAACACTCACATCAATCACGAAGCAAACATGAAAGGCAATGCACATAATCAAAGTCACAACAAGAAATGCTCATCCAATATCATGACGGGTACTACTCATGAATACCAAGGGCTAGATAATAGAGTGCATATCAAATGGAGTGTCATCATGTGTGATTGAATGGATGGCACCACATGGAATCAAGTACATTTCTCATAGGGACGAGGAGACTCAATCATGCCAAATCCACACCCTGTAGACAGATGACTCAATGCCCTCCAGACGGATAGGCCTTCTCTAGTGCATCCTTAGCCTTTACAAGCGCTCAAGGCCATGCACGAGGACTCATTATCTTATTAGTTTTTTACCCCATTAATTTTATTTAGTTATCACTTGTTTACTCTAACTATGCTACTAGTTCCCCTGACAGCCACTTGCGGGCCCTAGGCCCATAGAGAGCCACTCCATATGACCACTCTATCACCTAGACCTATGATCATCTCATTTAACCAATGAGGAAACCAAAGAATACATGAAATAAAAGGAAAGACCACAATTTTTGTCAAAGAAACCAATTAAAAACAACTAACTAATACTGTTGTAAAAAGACATATTTAATAGTTGTAATTCAGAAGGAAATGAAGCCATAGAAAACATGTGAAAATTCAAATTGCCTGGATCATGAATCTAAGCCTGACCTAGTTCATATTTTGGTGCTTCAAGTTGAAATCCACCTTCGATTTTTGAGTTTAGCACCAAAAATGAAGTGTTCTAAAAAACATTTTTTCTCCAAACTAGGCAAGAAAATCACAAAAAAATAAAAGTGCCTAGATTTTAAATTTGTCAAAGACCCAGTTGAGGTCTTGGAATTCCTACATAAAATATACCCTTAATTTTCATTTTTATCAAGAGGGTAATGAGCAACAATTAAAAAACACTTTTTTTCTTTACAATTTTGGCAAAAGAGAAAAATAAGAAAGAACCCATAAATTAGATTTTTCCTATAAACTCAATTGATGTTTGTTGGAAATTTACAAAAATTAGTCACACCATACACTACAGAGCAGCAATAACCAATTAAAACAATTCAACATTCAACTCCAACCAATACAAAAAAAGACATAAAGGAGTTCCTCAAATTTTCATTGGACATAAATAACCCAGATTAGAAAGAAAATTTACCAGCCAAACATCAATGAAGAACAACAGAAAATTACCTCAAATTGCCCCAAAACTGAAATGGAGAAATTTCCCAATGAAGAAGGCAAGACCAAGTTCCAAAATCAGGCAGCAAACAAGAACTGACGCACTGATTTCAACATTTTTCTACCCACAAATTCTTTTCCGAAAACTTTCACAATCTCCCAGCTCAATCACCCAAATCATAGGGTTTCTTTCACCATGCAAAAAAAATATCTTTCTTTTTCTCTCCAAAACTAAAATCCTCCTTTAAAAAAAAACTCTCTTTCCTTTCTTTATTTTCCCCAAAACCATCCAAAAAGAGAATAAAGCATTTAAAAATTTTTGCATTAAAGTTCCCCCAAAAGGAACAATTAATTAAAGTCACAAAATAAACAGTTTTAAAATACACATGGCCTCCCCAAAAGGATTAGTAAATATTTAAATAAAATATTTAAAATCGCAAGAAACTAACATTTCAAATCCCCAAATAATTAACCACCTTAAAATACCATATTCAAAACACATGAAGATGCCAATGGAACCCATCAAAACACTCGCAATCCAAATTAAATATATATATAATCACATAAAATATTAATGAAAACCAAAACCAAATACCTCAATGAGACAAGCAGGAAAGTCACATATGGTAGAAGGGTGCTCCGGACATTACCGCTAGGTAACCGGATGGAAGACAACAATACAGAAACACTGCCCTAACAGTGTACAATGGGTTAGGGTAGGGGATATTTGGCCTGTGACTACCTCCAATAACCACCATCATGGAATGAGAGTACTATCAGGCCTATGAATTTAGGTGGAGTTGATACTCAGTACTTGCATCACTCCAATCAAATGTTGAAGTTACGAGTTTTATGACATCATCCTTTTCCTACCCATAATCATACATAAACAAAGACAATGATGTATACATAAAAATATAAGCATGTAATCCAACATAATATCTAGCCATGTAAGCATGAAATCCAACATGAAATATAATCATGTCAACAACATAACATCATATAAACATGTAAGCATGTAAACATGTAATCCAACATAACAATCACAGAATTACACCTCTCAGGTGTCAAAACAAAATAATGAAGGGACAAATAGTGTAAATAAAAAATATATAGTTATCAGAATCTATCAAGAAAAGACCACAACAAAATACAAATATGGGGGTTGTTACACTGTGATCTAGTGTTGTGAGGTGTTTTACACATCCACATTAGGTCTTGGGTGCTTTTTAAGCTAAATGAACTTAACTCTACCTTAATTTAATCTTGTAAAGTGTATTTATTTACACCTTGGCATTAAATTTAGGAGGCTTGTATACTAAAGGGACCTAGTCTAGTGTTGTAATATGTTTTACACATTCACATGGGATTTAGTGCCCTTCTAAGCTAAATAAACCCAATTTTTCCATAATTTAGTGTTGTAAAATGTATTTATTTTCACTTTTACATTGGATTTTGGGCCCTCTTACATTTATGAGCTTTATATCATCATTAATAGGCCCTTAAGACCCTATATTATGCATCCCAAGGCATATTTCAATCAAAAACCTGATAATATCAACATATAAACTTAATTTACACACTCCTCGACACTTTAGTAGTAAAAATAGGCCCCATGGGACCCATTCGCCACTTTAGGTGAATGAGTCCCATCCAAGTGGGACCCATTCACAACATATGGTGAATGAGTCCCACTTGGCCTATTTTCAAGGTTTTGAGCAAGAAAGATTGGATTTTAAGTTCAAATTTTGTGTATGTCAGACTTTGGGATCTAATACATGGGATATTAGAAGGATTTCCTATATAAATGAGCTTTCAAATCATTATTTCATCATGCATTCATGATATCAAGTCAAGCAATCAAGATTTAAGCATTCTAAGACTTTATAAGATCTTCAAGAGAGCATTCAAGATCATTTCTAAGGCATTCAAGGGAAAAATTCTTCATCAATTGTTGTAAAAATTCAAGATCCATCATCATGTCAAGGGTATCAAGCATCAAGAATGTTATTGAGCTAGTTTCTTGATGTAGCATTGAAGATCCAAGATCAAGATCTACATCCTTTCATGGCCATTTCATGTTGAGTTGCAGATTTACAAGGCATCATGCAAGGTATCATTATTCATGTTTCATTTCCTTGTTTCATAGCTTCATCATTTGGTTTAATTACCTAAAAGGGGTTTGACCAAGGAAAACCCCTATTCACTAACAATCAACAAGTTTTCTCCTCTTTACATGTATGATTATAGATCTATGTTTCTTGGAGCTTGAAAGATCATTGAATATTAGGTTACAAGCTTCTTGGAATTTTCTCCCCATTTGCAAGGTCATAATCCTCACTAAAAGTTCATCTACAACCCTGAAATTAGAGTTTCAAATCTAGAAATCTAGAGAAGCAGATTGAGCAGACTGAGAAGAGAAGATTCAAACTTTGAATTCCTAAAAAAGTGAAATGGGATTGATTCACTAGAAGTGGTGAATGAGTCTCACTATAGGTTTTTTTCAAAGATCTTTGCAGATTTAGATACCCTTTTTCCTGAAACATGCTCCTATGTAAAAATCCAAAATTGGGACTGATACACCCAGAATGGTTAATGAGTCCCACTAGGTCAAAATTCAAAATTTTTAGCAATTCAGAGCTCCTTCCAACTTTCTTCAAATTTAGAGGTGCACACATTTCATCCTACAACTTGTTATTCTTCTTCATATGTATTTCTAGGTTATTTATATCAAGTTTGAATCATATTAGGGTTTTGTATTTCATCTTTCATTTCATTATCTTTTCCAAGTCTTAACTTGGTGGTGAACCCCTCATTAATCTCTAATCATGCCCTAAGATAGTCCCTTAGCAGATCTCTTATCTTTATTCCACTCTCCGGTTGACATCTCTAGGGCATCCTTGAATGTTAGTTGGAGAAAAGTGATGTTTTATTTCTAAAACCATAAAGCATCCATTTTTCAACTCACCATTTTGGTGAACCTGCATTTAGAATACCTTATTTTTTGATTTGGAGTTCATCATCATCCTAGATCTAGCTTGCATTAACTTTGCATTAGGGTTTGCATTAGTTAATTGGCATCTAGGGTTTCTCAAATTTTGCATTACTGAAAGTGCATATAGGTTGCATTTTTCAATCTTAAATCATTGAAAATCATCTGAAAACTGCATTTGCACTTAGGTTACAAATCATACAACATAAAAAAAACATAAAAATCAATTGAATTTTTGTATAAAAATCCCTACTGAGACTCATTTTCGACCTTGGGAGAATCAGTCCCATTGCCCATCTAAAACTTCCTTTTACAACACTGAAAACCTTTTTTCTATACTTTTTTTTGCTGCCATTAACTATTTGTTTCAGTGGGTTGACTTTTTTATATGTATGCATTTCACTAAATCTAGCTTAAATTGGTCCATTTCATGCATTTCTTCATTCCAAATTTTCATTTCTAAATTGTGGCATGGTGTAATAAGTTGATTACCTTGTTTGAAAACTAAAAATTGCATTTCATTTAAAGTCTTTACATTGCATTTTAAGTTTGCATAGATTCCTTTTCAAAAATGTTAGTTTCATTCTTTTCCAAGTTTGCAAAGAAAAAGTTAGTCAATAAGCTTGTTAGTCATCCATTAAATGCATTCCCTAGTTATGAGAGTCTCTTAGTGCAAGAGAGTGAAAATGTTAATGATTTCCTTAAACTTACACCCCCTCCTATGTCTCCTATTTTTGAGGATGATGTGATAGAAGAGAATACAAACATAGCTAACCATGATGATCATAGTTGTTATTCTCCTGATACCTCTCCTTTTAGTGACGAAGGTATCTTGGTGAAAGAAGATGAAATCATTGAGAATCATGAAGGTCTTGTTTTCCCTTCTCCTCATTCACCTTGGGAAGATAGTATAACAAGAGAAGATGGATTCATTTCCACCACTTTACTTAGTTTACATTCCTCTCCCAACACTTCCCCTACTTGCAAGAATTCAACAATCGTAAATGACCATGAAAATGACATTTTTCAGGAGGTCATGTTGGTGATAAGAGATCTAATAATTGAGATCTTTGAAAATCCTACTTCTCCCACTTGGGAAGACATTATAGAGCATAATGGTGTAATTGTAGATAACCATGATAATCAAATTGGATCTTCTCCTAATATCCTTCATTGTAATGAAGATGATAGTTTTTTGTTAGAAGATATACTTGAAATTCATGAAAATCTCATTTATCCCTTTCCTAATGCTCCTACCATTTGGTGAAATCTATTTGAATAAAAATATCTAATAATTGGAAAGCATGATTCTCCTTCACACAAACCTCAAACTCAAAACAAACTTGAATTTATCCTTTACCCGCCTAAGAATAATGTTTTGCAGCAATTGAGTCATAATATCATTGCTCATACATATAACACTAGAAATAATTTGCAACCAAGACAAAAACCTTCAACATCCCTCTCATTTCCTAACCCTATCCTACTAGGTCCCTATTGTTTTCCTCCTAAAAGTGGAAAGGAGTATGATCTTGTTGAAAAACTAAGGAATACTCTTGCAAAGATATCTATATGGGACCTTAATCAAGCCTCCCCTTATTACCACAACATAATTCAAAGCGATTTACAAAAAGTTCCTATCCCTTCTAATGTGCAACTAAGTGACATAGCAGCCATGATTCAAGGAATAAATGCTGACATTGTTTTCCACCAAAGTGAGCTTCCTTCTTTTGAAGTGCAAAAATAAAATGATTCTTTCATGATAATAGCTTTAAATACAATAGAAAAGGAATAAAGAGAACCATTTTTTATAATGGATTCGCTCTTATAGCGTAAACCTTTTGGATAGGCTTGGTGTGGATAAATAAAAAATTCAAATTGATTCTTTATCTATTTGGGGGTTTGACAAAGTAGGAAAGCAACCGCTTGGTGTGATCATTTTTCCTATTATAGCTAGAAAGGCCACATTAGAAACATCGATCTATGGTATGCCTCATGATCCTTCATATAACCTTCTTTTAGGCAGACTGTGGATTCATGCAATGAATGGGGTGCCTTCTACTCTTCATCGTAAAATGAAGTATGTGTACAACAACAAAGTGTACACACTCGAAGCTGAACCTGACCCAAAAAGTTGTTTGAACATTGAGAAAGTAAAGGGAAATCCTTTGGAAACATTGACACCAGCTACACAAGTGGAACTTGTGCACTAGAAAGACAAAGAAAAGCATATTGAGGCAGTCGCACAGCTATTAGAAGATGATTGGGGTTCCTTAGATTTCAAACCTACATTCATGGGAGAATGAAATATCATAAACAAAGAATCTGAAAAGAGAAAAGAAAAAGTTGTAATTTCAACACAAAATTTGGAAGACCCTTAGAAAGCATCCACCTCAACCACTTTAGAACAAAAGACAACAAATTACACAAAAAACTTTGATAAACTTGACTATGAACAACCACTAAATCCAAAAGAAATGAAAAAGCTTTATGGAAGAGGTTATGAAATTATGAACCAACTCGGTTATAATGGAAAAGGATGTGGTGGTAACGAACAATGTATCTATGTCCCTATAGATCCTAACAAACAAGAAACAACTCATGGTCTTTGTTATTGTCCTTTCATAGAGATAAACCCATTAAACAAGCCTTCACTTAAGATCAAAAATCTTACAAAAGATTCTTTTAAGTTGACTTTAACAATAGGGTATGTGCAGGATCATGATGGGCCAAAAAGTGGCAATATGATGGGTATGTGGCTGATGACTTTTTTTTTACCCAAAATTGATGAAACGAAAAGGGTTTTTAAAAGAGATTCTTAACTTTCCACCAATATAAATTATGCTTTTCTTTGAATTTAATAAGTAATTATTATTCATTTTCTAGTGCATCCTGAACTGATAGACACTAGTGGTCTTGATTGTTATTCTTTGCAAGAAACAAAAAAAACAAAGATATCTTCACTTAATGTCAATGTCATCATGAAAACACTAATGATTTGATTTCATTATATTTTACATCCTCCTATAAAGGAGAGAAAAAAATATTGCAATCTAAAGAGTCTTGTGTAGGTATGACACCTTGTACTAAGCAAGAGGTATCTTTGTCACAAAATAAAGGAACATATTCTATTATTGATAAAGAAGGTATCTTGTTGAGACTCCTCCAAGATCATTTGATATCCCTCCTTCCAAGAACATGAAAGAAATTCTACTACAAGAATTCATTTTGTGCATATCATAGAGTTCATGGTCATTATACTAATGAATGTAAGGTTTTAAGTGATAAAATTCAACGTCTCAAGGAGTGTGGTGTTCTTCCCTGTGTTGAGGCAACCAGTTCCTCTAATTGAAACTTACTTTCATCCTATTTGGCTCATACTTGTCTTGAACCAAGTGGGGGCAAGGGGATAGATAGCCTTGTCCTTGTATGTCACTTTCCATTGTCTCTTTTGGCTAGTATCTTACCTTTCATGTATATATAAGAGCAAGCTTGGGATGTGGATGACATGCCTTAAGTTGACTCACATGTGACATACTTATTCACGATGTAGTTCAATTTAGAAATAGATTACTTGGCATATGGTTTTCTTCATAAGCTCTCATCTCTTATTCTACTTTAAAGCAATTTCTCGTAGCAATGGTGTTAGCAACCGCTATAAAGTGGGGGCATACATCAACACTCATGTTTCACTGCATGATTTTTTTTCTTCCCGTGATGTGTCATTTTCTTGGTGGTTTCATTGGGTTTGATTTCTTCCAAGGTGTGATATTTTTTTGACTTGTCCTCTCTTGGGGACATTAGGCATGATGTTCCCTAAGAAGAGACCTTGCACGAATTAGGAAAAATCCCTTTGAACACACCTTACAATATTTTTTATATGTCCACCTTGCATAACACACTTTGCATTCTTGTGGAGCCATCTTGTTTGTTCATGAGCTCCAAGCAAATGAAGTTTTTCTTGTCTCATGTGAAGCTTGAAAACCATTTTTGCATGGAACCTTATTAAAGTTATCAGGAGGTATAAATTTGGTATGGTTTGAATAGGAATCTCCATCGAGGCATGAATTTCCCCATAGCCACTTGTGTGTGTGTGAGTGCATACTAGCCATGAGTGTATGTGTATCACCTTCTAGGACTTATCACCCAATGGAAAGCCAGGAGTTATGTTGCCTCAGAGTGAGCATGCACTTTTTAGAAAAATATCCTAAATTTGGTCCACATCATGTGGGACAAATGGTTGAAGCTTGATCCACCTTTTTATTTTTGTTTTTTGTATTAGAAAAGGAAACTTTATTATATGCTCATGACTTGAGCTTAATTTTCTTCTCTTTAGGGAAACTATGTTGAATCTTTTAATGATACTTTGGTATACTTGATGTTACATATCATATGCCTCATGTGTATCATTATGTTCTTATGTCAATTTGACTTAGGTTCTTGGACCTTGGGCGCTTGACCACCTCCTTGATCTTTGTTATCCTAGAATATCTACATTGGCATGATTGGACCTCTCTTGAATGTCTACATTAATGTTTGTTTGAAGCAAGTTCATCCTCTCACTAAAGTGGGGGCTAAATGTAGTGTCAAAAAATGTCATCGTGTACATTTTTCGCACTTAATTTGGGAATAATTAATGATAAATTAGACTTAATGTCACCTTGATCTAGTGTTGTAAGGTGTTTTACACATCCACATTAGGTCTTGTGCCCTTTTTAAGCTAAATTAACTTAACTCTACCTTAATTTAATGTTGTAAAGTGTATTTATTTACACCTTCATATTAAATTTAGGAGGCTTGTAAACTAACTAGACCTAATCTAGTGTTGTAATGTTTTTTACACATCCACATAGGATTTAGGGCCCTTCTAAACTAAATAGACCCAATTTTGCCTTAATTCAATGTTGTAAAATGTATTTATTTACACTTTCACATTGTATTTTGGGCCTTCTTACGTTTATGACCTTTATATCATCATTAATAGGCCCCTAAGACCCTATATTATGCATCCTAAGGAATATTTAAATAAAAAACTTGGCAATATCAACATATAAACTTAATTTACACACTCCACGAGACTTTAGTAGTCAAAATAGGCCATGTGGAACCCATTCACCACTTTGGGTGAATGAGTCCCATCTAGGTGGGACCCATTCACCATAGAGGGAAAATGAGTCCCATTTGACCTATTTTCAAGGTTTTAAGTGAGAAAATTTGGAGTTTAAGTTCAAATTTTCTTTATGTCAACCTTTGGGATCTAATGCATGGGACATTAGATGGATTTCCTATATAAATGAGCTTTCAAATCATTATTTCATCATGCATTCGTGATATCAAGTCAAGCATTCAAGAGTTAAGCATTCCAAGACTTTAAAAGATCTCTAAGAGATCATTCAAGATCATTTCTAAGGAATTCAAGGGCAGAATTCTTCATCAATTATTACAGAAATTCAAGATCCATCATCATGTCAAGGGTATTAAGCATCAAGTATTGCCCTACTCCTCTTGTCAAGATCAAGATCTACATCCTTCATGGCCAATTCACGTTGAGTTGTAGATTTCCAAGGCATCATTCAAGGTATCATTGTTCATGTTTCATGTCCTTGTTTTATTGCTTCATCATTTGGTTTAATTACCTAAAAGGGGTTTGACTAAGGAAAACCCCTATTCCTTAACAATCAACAAGTTTTCTCCTCTTTAGATGTGTAATTGTAGATCTAAGTTTCTTTGAGATTGAAAGATCATTAAACATTAGGTTACAAGCTTGTTGGAATTGTTTGCCCATTTGCAAGGTCATAATCATCACTTAAAGGTCATCTACAGCCCCAAAATCATATTTTTGGATCCGAAAACCTAGAGAAGCAGATTGAACAGACTGAGAAGAGGAAATTCAGACTTTGAATTCCTAAAAAAGAAGAATGGGACTGATTTTCCACAAGTGGTGAATGAGTCCCACTATAGGTTTTTTTAGAGATCTTTGCATATTTAGATACCCTTTTTCTTGAAACCTGCTCCTGTGCAAAAATCCAGCAATGGGACTAATTCTCCCAAAATGGTGAATGAGTCCCACTAGGTCAAAAAGTTAGAATTTCCATCAATTCAAACTCCTTCCAACTTTCTTCATATTCCCAGGTGCACATAGTTCATCCTACAACTTGTTATTTTGCTTCATATGTATTTCTAGGTCATTTAAATCAAGTTTGCATCATATTAGGGTTTTGTATTTCATCTTGCATTTCATTGTCTTTTCCAAGTTTTAACTTGGTGGTGAACCCCTCATCAATCTGTAATAATACCCTAGGATAGTCCCTTAGTAGATCTCTTACCATCTTTTAAACTCTTGGGTTGAGATCTCTAGGGAATCCTTGAATGTTAGTTGGAGAAAAGTGATGTTCTATGTCCAAAACCATAAAGTATCCAATTTTCAACTAATCATGTTTGATTCCTTATTTGGAAGCCATGTTCAAACCAAGAAACACAAATTCATACTTAGCCACATTATTGGTGCACTAAATTTTTAAACTAAATGTGAAATTATAGTTTTTTTTTCCTTTGGGGACACTACTACAACTCATGTGCCATTACCTTCTCTTTGTCATGCACCATAAAAATTCATGTTCCAAGTGCCATCATTTCTTAGATATTCATGTGGGGAAAATAAATTAGGGTCAACTTTATTTTTAAATTCACCATCACAATAGCCACATAATTTAATTAGGTTAAAAATATAAGTACCAAATTCAATTCTATACTTCATATGAATTATCCATAATATTGGGAATTTTATTCTATGTAATTGGAATTCTTTTCCATGTAGTAGCATAGTAGAAGATAACAACTCCATTTGAATAGCACCACCAATTGACGCTACCCACTTCTTAGACAAATACATAACCCATTTAGGTAGACAATCAACTATGATAATATCAATTGATTATTTTAATAAAGTTATGTAGAAAGTTACAAGTCAAGTTAATTTACTACCCCTAATATGTTTACTTCATGAAAATTCATGAAAAACACTTTTCATAAGACTTTAAAACTTGGAAGACTAGTTGATTCATGATTTCTAATGGCATCACATTGTTGTATTCACTTTATTCTAACATACAATTATGTACCAACTAGGCATTTATCACCAAATATGTGTAGAATGGATCAATTTCCTATTTTTTAACTTGTAGATATAGTGCCCATGTAAATCTTAGGTTCCTCTTATACATTGACTTGATCTACCCTATATTTGGAAACATTTGTAGGCTTACTTGGTTGATCAAAAATAGTAGGGGCAATGATATAAAGAAATTGCTTTTCTCTATGTTCATAGATGCTTAGAAAATATTTGAATAACACTTAAAATTTCAACTGACTCAAATGCTTGAGTCATGCCAATTGGCTAGTATGCTAGTACAACGATGGATAATAGAATTATCACAACATTAGTGTCAATGATGAAAGAAATTACCTAATAACTAATAAATAATTGCTTCATGTTGACTATATTTCAAAAATCCTTAGTTTCTTTATGTCTCCTATTTTTTTCTTCACTAACTTGCTTCCATTTGGAATTATGTACAACCTTTCAATTTTCTCAATTTGTAGTTTTGGAATCAATAATATTTTACTTAGGGAAATACTTATTCTATAGGGATGTATTTGACATATTCATCATCTTCTTAGGTGGTCACTTCCCTTGACTCCTATTTGCATTTCCTTTTTCATTTTTTTATTTTTGTAGTTAGCAAATTTGGGACAACTAGACTTCCAATTTGACTAATGACACCTACTTTCTTTTTTCTTTATTGGCAATTTCTTTAGAATTGCAAGAAAATGACTTTTGTGAGAAATTTGATATCTTTGTTAGATGTTTTTTCTTCTTTATACCTTTGTCTCATTTTTCCCTTGATTTGATTAAAGTCTATTAACTAACTCATATGGAGCAAAATGGTTTTCATTATTATATTAAAAGAATTTAGCACCCCATATACACCCCATTGAAGTGTGTGGAAACATTATTAGAAGACATACCTTATTTTTTGAAATCTTATGCATGAGAGATCCTTCATGGCCCCGTTAACTTGTCTAATTTGTGCTCAGTAGTGAGGGGCTTACTATAATTTTTAGCACCTAATTTATAAAGCTTTACATTAGTCGTCTTTCTATCCTTATCAATTTCTCTTAGTTTACTTTTTGTATCAATAACATACCATAAGCTTCCCTCAATGTTTAAGTTTTCTTGTTTTGTAAGAAGTAGCCCAATTTTGAATCACATAGTCGATAATATAGAAAAATTAACATGCATATGCATGGAAATGGGAGACCAAAAGGGGCTCTTAGGTGGCCACTTTTCTTTTGAAATAAGAAGAAACTGATCTCGGATGAGAAATTGAAGATAGTTACACCAAAAATTTTAAGACATGACAAGAACAAGAGTTATAGTGTTATGAATCTACTTTCTAAACTACTAATTGTTTTGAAAAAGTGATAGAGATTAAGGGGTTCAAATAGGGGAAAAACACAAATTTCTTTTGTTTTTGTCAAAAAACATATAACATAACGTCTGGTGTTTTCACACTAAAATGAGTTTTTCTAGTATTTCAAAGATAACTTTAGTAGAAAATAGTTAAAATAATGTAGTTTATGCTTGATTTTTCTAAAAAAATATCAATGAATATATATTTTTTTTCTAATTTTCAAAGTGGAAACATCTCGAAAATAAAAAATTGACCATGCTTTCTCATATTTTTTTTGAAACTAGTCAATTTCTTTTGAATGTGTATAGAATAGAGTCTGTAGCATCGAAAATTGTCACCCTTGAAAATTTAACACTAGGTTTAGCTCCCCCTTATGTGTTTGTACATAACTATGCATTTAATTATTTGTCTTATAAATATCTTTGAAAAATGAAATAATGGGAAATAAAAATGAGCATTTAATATTTTCCCCCAATACTTTAGGTCCCAAAAAGGATGGTTTTAGTCTAGGGTGCCCCATGTCCTTGACCAATCCTTTTTGGACCCTTTTTAGATATTTTGACTTGTCGGTATTCTATTATTTTAATTTCCAAAGTCATTTTTTAACTATTAGTATTTGATTTTTAGGAAATTAGAAGAATTTCATATAAATACAAATTATTTACACCATTTTAATCCTAGCATGTCTTAAAAAGTAATTGATATTATCGAGCATGCTAAGAGATTTCAAGGGAAGAGTTATCAACATTATTGCAACATTCATTTTAGTCTAGCATCATGTCAATCATTCATCATATGTTATGTAAGTTTGTTTATTTTTTATAATTATTTTTTTGTGGGTACTAACATTTGTAGGACTTCAATCAAGCAATCAAATTCCCCTTTAATGTGATGAGCACATGACTTAAGTCAATCAAGGAATAAAAATATGAGTGGTGATTTGCAACATTAGTCAATTTATATTTTTTTTATCATTTATCCTCTAGTTGAATGAGGGTAAGCTATATTTATACATCATCATAGTCATTGTGGAGGTAGAAATACCAAAACGGGGTTTAAATTATGCAAGCTCCTATATGGCACAAACCTTTCCCATCTTTCATTTGTGCATGTTTCTAGATTTGAAGCAAAGTGGAGAAATATTAAAGACTAATTTCCCATTCATGCATTCAAGCTCTACAAGTTTTCAAGACGCGAAAAATAGATTTTCTCATCAATAGATGAAGTTTCGATAGTGACCTGGGGAGAACATGAGCTATAGAACACACACCTCAAGCATGTCAATTCAGATCTTAGAAAATAGGAGGATAATCTATGGCTCACCATTCCCTTGACAAGCTAATTCAAGACAAATTTTACATACCATGTTCCTCTATGTCTACTCTTTGCCTCTTTGGATTTTTTTTCTATCTTTTTGCATTTCATTTCTCAAAAATCATAATATTTTTCTGAATTTTCATGATTAACCTATAAACCAAATTGCATCTTAAGTTTCATTCATATAACAATCAATCCACATCATCAAAATAAAAAGGATTAGAACCTTTATCCACCATTCTAACTCTTCCATTCAAGTTTGTATTCAAGTGGATTTGAGATCATTTCTAATCCTTAATGTCTCATATTGAGAAAAGTATGATTTAAGACCTAGATCCCTTTTTCAAATCAAAAATTTTGGTGAACCTAAATATTTTTATACTTTAAATATTTTGAAATCTATAGCACATTATTTCAAAGTCTGAGGGTACGTGCAAGATCATCATGGAAAAAATAGGCCCTTAAGTGGCAATTTTTTTAGAAAAATCAAAGTTAGGGAACTTCACGTAAAAAATTGAATAAGTTATCTATATTATTTCAAAAATATGTAAGAATAGAATTTGTAGAAAATTGAATGTAGTTTCTAAACTACTAGTTTTTTTTGAAAAAAAAAAATCTATTTGGTGAAAATTTGAAATTTCAATGCAGTAGTACTTAAATTTTAGGGAAAAAATAAGTAGGTGTTTGTCTGACCACCCTAACCACAATAAAATGATAATATATTTTTAGAATATTTTAGATATAAGTAGAGGACTCATGCCCCAATGTGATGCATATTTTTTGTAATTTTTTCCAAGTAAATAATTAATTATGATTTTTTATTACAACTTTAAAAATATATAAACTTGTATGTCTAACCACCTTAACTTGGTCAAAACTTGATGAAATTCAATTTTTCTTTTTTTAATCCTATAGTATGAAAAGCATAGAATATGACACATGTTTTGGATTTAAAAATGTGATACCATTTGAAAGCTATAGATGTTTTTCAATTAGCCTATCAATCAGACTTTAGTCATAATTCAAATAGAAAATGAATAATAATTACTTATTAAATTCAAAGTAAAGCATAATTTATATTGGTGGAAAGCTGAGAATCTCCTTTAAAAATTCTTTTTGTTTGATCAATTTTGGGTAAAAAAAAAGTTGTCAGCCACATACCCATCATATTGCCACTTTTTGGCCCATCATGATCCTGCACATACCCCTGAGCATATCATTAATTCATTTGCATTCAGCATTTATACATTTCACAAAAAGCATTGAAAAAGTATAAAAATACATTATATTTTGTATTCATAGCACAAATAGGGTTAATTTTAGGTTAAAAAGTGAATCTAGTTTGTAATTGCATTGAGAAGTCTACATTAGGTCATATAAAATCTAGAAACATCTAGAAGTAGTTTAAGTGATCATTTAGGCATATGAATATAGTGAAAAGGTGAACAATTACATTTTTTTGTGGAAAAATGGTTGAAAAGTTTTAAATTTTTCAGTTTTTTCAACATATGATCAGTCAATTTCTATGCTTGAAAATTTGAAAAGTATAATTTTAAATCACATTTATTTCTTTGGAATTTTGAAAATTGCATGCATAGTTATATTTCAGATAGAAAAATTATAATTTTGTACATTTGTTAAAAATTACAAACTTTCAGACCTAAACAATTTTAGAATAGAACACTCAAACACTAGAACACATCCAAAATTTGAAATTTAGAAAAACACCTTTCCAATCTATGACACATCACACACTTGACCTATCAAATTGTACTCATATTTGGATCATAGATCTATTTCTATGTTCCATGTTTGGTTTTGTCTTAATTTTTTGCAAACTATCTTATTTACAATGATTATCATGTGCTTTACTTTCATCATACTCAAGTGTTTTGAATCTCATATGAGCTTCATGACCGGGTGTCCTACCACTAATACCCCTATGAGATATAGTTTCAAACTTATAGCCTCCTATGCTATATTCACATCCACTATGGAGCTTGAGTCCCATAACTCTTTCACATATGATATTGCCTTTACGTAATACATTTTGGACTTCCTTCCTTATCACACATTACTTATGACTTCCTTAGAATCCAAAATTTATGTGGAATTAGAGACTACTATTTCCCATGTTCTTGAGGATAAACTAAAACAATAGAATAAATATTTAGAAGGTATTCTAGATTTACTAAGTATTGAACCTTTAGCTGGAGAAATAATGCCTATTATGGACAACCTTAGGAAGCTAATAAATGATTCTCAACTAATAGAAGTGTTATATAGTCTATCTCACATAGTAGACACTAAGATACTTATAATAGTTATTTTCACTCAAGCATTCAATAATGCTCATAAACAAGTATAAAAATAAGTTTCATCTCCCACAATCATTCCTTCTATTACCACATTCACACCTCCAACCATAGCATTAACACTTCAATATACTAATATCCAAAATCCAAGCTTAGGGAGCCCTAGTGGGAATCCTTATATTTTTTTCACCTCACCAATAACACTACCATGTTCGTTACCTCTCATAAACATTCAACATGTAACCCACTAGATACCCACACTAGTTCATCATATTCAACAAATTCTCAAAACATGTCACCCAATGATTCAATGATAAATCAACCTTTGTAAAACATGAAATAACTTTTTAAGAAAATCAAACTAAATCAAAATAAAAATGGTAAACCTCTGTAAAACCTAATACGTAATCCTTTGTCATTTTCTGTTTTTAAAATGCCAATACCGTAAAATATTGAAATACCCTAATTTGAAAAGTATAATGGTAAGGGATATCCTAGCGACCATGTGCCAAACTTTACTAAATTATGTAGTGATTTTATTTTTTAAGATGCAATATTAGCAAAAAAAATCCTTTAACATTCAAAGAAATGGCCTTGGAATGGTTTTACACATTGCCAAATAACTCAATCACCTCTTTTACACAACTTGTTAGTGCATTTATCCAATATTTTCAAGAAATTTTTTTCCTCAAGTGATATTAATAGACTTAGTACATTATAAACAAGGACCTACAAAAAATATAATAGATTTCATAGGATGATTCCAATCAATTTACTCATCAATCTCTTATAGTCTTCTTGACACTGTAATTGAAAGGGTTTTTATAGGGAACTTGCAACCTAGTATTCAAGATAAGATTGTATTGATGAAGTATCCATATTTTTCACACTTATGTACAACTCTTTATAATTATCAAATATCAGTTAGTCAATATGAGGGTACTCCTTCATTGACTCCTATTGATTGATCTGATGTAGGGCATCAAAACAATTATCCATCATTGAAAAAGAAGAACAAAAAATTCATTAAGATAAACACTAAAAAAAAAATGACATAGATACACATGTTGTTGCTTCAAGTACAAATCCTTATCAATGTAGGCCAAGACATAGGTAATTTTCACAATTTCCTAATTCCCTTTATGTAATATTTTGTAATTGTTAAACAAAAACTTTATTCAACTCCCTACAATTTGACTTGTTGACACAAGAAACCTTTACCACAAAAATTTAATGCAAAATATTGTTGTCAATATCATCGTACACTTGGACATGATATAGAACAACGTATACATCTTAAACACCAACTACAATAACTCATCATTTCTAATCAAATCCATTTATCTGACATTAATGAAAAAGTAAATAAGCTAGTTATGCCTCCTAACCAATATTTGTAAATATTTACAAACCCATAACCAAGTCATTCATCCAAGTTTGTGCAATGTAGTGATAATGATGAAAATTATGATGATTTATCTAACATGGTAAAAACAATATAAGTTCAACCTCGTAAGGAATGAACCACTTTATTTCCTGTGGAGCATTTTTTCTCTTATGTTTATTTCTATTCACTTTGTGTTTTTAGCCTTGATGTTTCTTATCTTTTCATCTTTTGTTTTCACCTCACCATGTGTCATATGAACACATCTTTTTGGAGGTCACAGGTTAATTTTTGCAAAAAGGTGTGCAATGGTGCCACATAGTAGCTACGTAACCTTTTCCTATATCACCTTCCTTTTGGATGCAAAGTAGCTGACACGTGGCCACCTTGTAGGGATTGTCCACAAGCCGCTCTCTCAATTTTTAAAGAATGCTTGCCAATGTGCCATGTCTCATGTCTTTTATGTGGTGGATTTTCTTCACTATCAACAATAATATCTTTGCAAAAACTACCAAGTGGCAAAGTGTTTTGTTCCTTTGTAGCTTCAAGGGTCAACCTCTTTTTTAACAACACCATTATCACCTATAATAGATTAGATAATATTTAATAAAAAATTTACAACTTGTATCCTCCTTTTAATAGGGAGATATGTATAAAAATCTTATGAAATCTAGTTCATCAAGTTGTTGCACCCATCACCATTATTGAAGCAACTCACGTTTTATTATCATGATTGGATATGATTTTTTATTAGATTTTGTTGTCATGTTGTGATGAAACCTGTTAGGATTTTATCTTTTGGTGGAAGAGAGTGCTCGGTGCTTGTATGCTTCCCTTGTATTATAAAATGGAATTTCTAGTAGCCTTTCACATATGAGAATTAGCAAGAAGAGTAGTATCATCAGTAGTAGGATAGGGTGTAGGAGATTTCTTATAGAGCTTTGATTGCTCTTTTGTAATCAAATTTAAGAAAACTATTGAAATTTGTTATCCAACCTTAGCATATTTTTTATTATGCCAAATCAAGGAATAGAAGAAAATTTGTATTAGATTGTGCACCTGCGGCCTTTATTTTACATTTTATTCTCTATTTTGTATATGTTGAATGCCTTTTGTCTCTTTATTTTTGCATACAGTCCTGATAATTGATTCTCAATTACTAGATTTTATATTTTTCTAGCTTAAACTCTTGAGAATTAAATCATGTTATGATACTCTTTCATTTTTTTTGTAGATGTTATGCTAGATTTCATATTATGTTGTCGAACAGAATAGTTATGTAAGTATTTCAAACATCTTGTTTGAATTTGGTTTCCCTATTTATATCGAACCTTAATGTGTGCTTCCCATGGGAGGATTTGAATGAGTGCTCTATGGCTACATAGCCTTAGTTTCTCATTCTCCTTGCAAAACTAAAGGGTCTATGGCATTTTGTGTTCATTTTATCAAAGATATGAACCTATTAAGGTTTTTTAAATGTTGTAAAAGCTTTAGTGCATCACCGTAATTAAGTTTCATTTTTGCATTTCCTTTTCCTTTTCCCTAAACAATAAGGAAGAGTCAACTTGTTTAAAAATCTTGGAGGTTATTTAGTGAAGTGCAAGAAGGTCCCCCATTCACTGAATTTCCCATAAGGTTGTTCAAAGAAGCACAAACTTTTAAGATCTATAGTTATTCTTCTGGCATGCCTGGTGGGACCAAAGGCTTTCATGGTATCTGATACCTATCCTTAAAGAGGAACTTGAATCATATTAGAAAGAGAGGCTAGTAAACTCATGCCTAGGGTCCAAACTAGGGCATATTCTAGAGTTAACTTCCAATATTCTCAATTGCCTTCTTCTATTCCTTGGAGGAGATGAGTCATAGGGCTTGTATCACCCATCAGAAGCAATAGAGCTAGAGGTGCTATTCCATAATCCAAATCCCTATCTACCCCTCTCAGTGGATAAACATTCCAAATTAGAATACCTATTTACTAGGTTCATAAAGGTCTATTCTTGATTGCTCTCTAAGGGGCTCCAATAAACTTTATGAGATGGGATAGTGGTAGTTTGCTAGTTCCTCCCACCCATCCTAATGTGTGGCCCAATATCTCCACTAATTCCCTCAAAGTAGTCTTGAAGTTCACCGAAGAGGATTTCAAAATTCCTTTCAAACATCTCCAAGACATCATGGATGTTTGTAGGGTTCACAACATCAAGTAGAAAAATATCGCTCTTAGATTATTAGCCACATCCGTTAAGGGGAAGGCTCAAGATTGGTACATGTCTGTAGCATCCAATTCCATTTGCTATTGGGATGAACTCAGAGAAAATATCTTTGAGTGCTTCTCAGAGATAGGAGATATCTCATCCTTCTTGGAGCAGTTGATAATGAACAAGAGAGGTCTACAAGAGGCTATGACAAATTTCAATACTAGGTTCCATAAAACCTAGAAAAGGATCCCCATGACAACCAAACCTCCAGTGGCCATGTTGTTCATATTCTACTTGAAATATTTCAATTCAGTCATCATAGTTATGGTACAGTCACTCGAAGGTGACACTCTTCCCAATGTATATGATCTAGCAGTAAGAGAAGAGAATAGTTTGATTAATTCTAGGAAGCTTTCACCATGACCGCCAATGTAAATGTTTGCCAAAATATCTAGTGTAATGTAGGAGGAAGTAGCCCCCAATACATTTGCTTCACTTTCTAGAACATTGGTTGCACCACCACCTTCAATGTATGTATATACAAATGCATAGCCAAGCACATCAGGCTCTTCTTCACTATCTACAAATCCAAATGAGAACTTTTATGAATGAGCTTGTCATTATCAGGTGCTAACAAGTGGAACCTCCAAATTCCCCCTAAAAAATAGTCAAGGAGGAAGACCACCCTTCTAGAATAATACATATTAGGGAGCCTTGAGAGGAGGCAACCAACCATAGGCATTAGGAAATATAGTCCCTGTGACCACTCCATTACAAAAATTCAAGTCTAGCACAAGCGAGGACTTAGTCCCAAGCCAAAATAATCTTGCTAAAGACATAAATGCATTGTACTTTCCAAGGGGAAATCTTCAACAAAAGGTGGTATAATAAAGAAGCCAAGGCATTCCTCCAGACGTTAAAAGTTATCAATCCCTCAAGATTAAAAATTCTATATTTAGTGCCCAAATGCAAGGGATGTCTTTGGAGTAAGAAGCAAATATTTCCCTTGAACAAGAGCTTTTTTCTTGGATAGAAGGAGAAGACCAAGGAAAAATTTAGTGGTGAATCTTTTCCAATTGGCAAATTCTAGGAATCAGCCAAGTCAAAATTGGTGAATTTCTCGCACCTAATAGGGTGTCCAAATAGATCAGATTTTATGAACTATAGGTCCAATGCATGTCCATTCGCCAATGAGTTTTTTTATGAGACATATTTAACCAACAAATTCGCCATTTTCAAACTACGCGTTTCAATTGGACCAACTAATATTTTCGCCTAGAATCTTGAAAGAATTTAATAAAACACCTGCATATTCGCCAATACTATTAAAACAACATTGTATCAAGACCCATTTCACCAATTAAAATTTATAAATAGTTTCTTGTGAAGACCCATTTCTCCAATTAAAATTTATAAATAGTTTCTTATGAGGACCTATTACGCCAATAACATTTAAAAATAATTATATTTGAGGGCACATTTCACCTTGAAAATTACAATGTATCATTGTATAAACACACGAGATTTGCCAAATTTTTAATATACCGTTTAAAAATCTTCCAGAATTCACCAAACATGGAATCATCGATTGATATAAATACAATCAAAAGTGTCATTTATTCTTACACATTTTTTTCAGTTCTGAGGTTCTACTTCTCGATTTAGAAGTCAGTGAAAGCCAAAAACGTAGACTTAAAGGTGAGTTATCATTTCTTCACAGTGTTATTAGTTATAATAATAAGTTTTCTTTATCTCTTTTCCATTCTTGATTTAGTCTTAAACATGATATTGAGTACCTAGGGAACCTTAGAACCAAAGTCTGAAGTTTTGAAGTTTTCAAAACCTCCAACCCAGTGACTAGAAAGATGACCAAGAAAGACTTGCAACTCAACAAATTGAACCCTCAACCAAGTCGAGGAATTAGGAAGTTATGAAAATTTAGAACTTCATGACAAAGTTATAAAACTTTGAGGACTAGTGACTAAGGTTAGGAAAAGCCAAAATTTTTATATTGTATTCCATGGTATTGAATTTGATATGTGATTCTGCATCATTTTTAAAGAACACTTATCACACTACTTATAAATTCCTATTGCATTTCCATTCACATAATATTTGATAAATAACTGAAAGGAATATTATTAATCCATTCCTTAAACAAAAGCTAACAGTTCAACATCCATAACTTATAATTTATAAACTAACATAAGCTAACAGTTCAACATAAATAACTTATAAAGGCATCCACCCAACTTAAAAAATAAAAGATTAAACTACCAAATCACCTAAATTATAATGAAACTAACCATAAAATATTTATTCATAGTTAAACATTCCATAACAATGAAACTAACCAAAAATCTATCATTCCAATAATAGACAATCCACTAGAAAACTACTCAACAAAATCACAATAAATCCACATAGTACACACCATAACTCAAAGATTACACATGCATGAACTTCACCATTGTCTTTCTATATTGAAATAATAGAAAATAAATAAAAATAGAAAAGTTTTTTTTGTCTTGATAATAGTTTCTTGAACACAAGTAGACAACCGTTTTAGAAATTAAAATAAAAAGTCTTTGAAGTATCAAGAGAGCCAAATTAAAGAAAATAACATAAAAACTAAAAACTAAACAACAGTCCCTCTCCCAACACCAACTCCTTCACTTTCAATTATTTCCACCTCCTTATCCTTCAGTAGTTCCTCCTGTGCCTTTACTTTTTGCCTGTATTCCTGATACTTGGTGACAATTGTGGTGATGTTTTTTCTCCCTGGTGTTGTAGTAATCTATAACCTAACTAGTTATCCATTTTCCCAAAGCATTTTTAGACTCAACCAACATCTGAGATCTTCTCTCTTCTCCATATTTATAAGTATTCAGGTGGATCTACATTCCATTGAGTTTTGAGAAGGACTCCCATGTCACTGTAGTACGATCAACTATTTCTTTATTGAATATCTCTCTAAACTTCAAAGATATCTCCCTTATATCTAGAATTATTTCATCAAACTCATCAATAATTTCCACTCCCAAAATATTACAATCTTCTTTAATTTCTACCAAGATTTCATAATATAGATCAAGTATGTTATTAATTTCCTTCACCATATTATCATACATATTCAATTTTCATTCCAATGAATCAGACCAAGAAGGGTCTAGCTCCTTAGGATTATTCACAATTTTCTCACCAATTAATATCTTCAAATCCACAGAGTTTAATTTTTTCATTTCCTAAGATAGCACATAGAGATTAGTTTGATCTTTTTTGACCTGCTAAAGTTCTGTTACTAACTCCTCCCTCTTCTTAAAAACTTGAGTGTGAAAGAGCATAGATTTATTTAGAAAGAAGATAGTCTCTTAAGATATTTTATCGATCCCCTCACAAGCAGCTCTTGAATAGCTCAAATTATTTTTTAATTTTCTCTATGGTGAGCACATCGATGCCCTCTACTTGATAACTTGAGGCTTCATCAGATGTAGGAGGAGTGGCCATGGAAGAAAGAAAGTTACTCAATGTGAGGACTTGAGATTGCAGTTTAATATTTTCTTTCCTCTATTATTTAACTCTTTTAATCAAGACATTGACTGAATAATTGGCATGGTACACATCACCTTCCAGTGTTGGAGGCCCCATATCAACATGTGCAACTTTGTAGTCCACCTCCGTTATTTCATCTTCATTTAAATCCTTCATATGGTCAACAATTTCTAACATTTGATTTACAGAAGTAGGATCAGTCACCAACCTTGACATCCTCTTGGCTTTCTTAGGTTTTGAAGAGCTTTGAAGTAAATTTGAAATTGTATCCACTCCAACTATCATTCTAGGAATATGATTTCTCTTCTTCTCCACTACTTTTTTTAGCCATCCTGGGGAGGCTACTACTAGACAAGAATATTCATTTCCACTAATAGTTTCTTTAGGGGTGCCAAGAGTGAAAGGTGGATTATCAGGTAGAGAAGAGGGGATTTTATTTAGAGGAGGAAATATATTATCTTTAACAATTTGTTTAAAGATAGCTTCAAAATATGTAGCCACAAGTTTTTCTTGATCGGTCTTCTTCTTAGGGGTAGGAGAAAGCACACTGTCTTTTTCATAAATGCTCTTCAAATTGACTGTTTCTTCTAGCCTATCACCATCACCTCATGACTGAGAATTTTCACTAGAGGACCTAACAAAGGGTTTCCATGATGATACACTTGCACTAGATGCTTGAGTAAACCCCTATTCATTCTTTTGTGATGACTTAGGCTCTTGAACAGGACCAACAACTTGCCACCATTTCCCATCCAACTAGTTCTGGGTTCTTTTAAGGACTAGGGAAGCACACATCCTCATATCTAAAATTTCACTTTGGCTCCAATCAACCCTAGGGTGGGATTATTAGGCAATTTTTCATATGTAGGATCTATGATTGTTGAATCCTTAGCTACATTTCCAGGAATCTGAAATGGCAGATCAAAATCCTATATCTAGTTTAGCGTTAGCCTCATAATATCTTCTCAAAAATTTGTTCTCATTGACACAATCTTCCCATAAATCTTCAATAGATGGGTGATGCCGATATAAGCTCCCTCCATAGAGATTCTGCTTCACAAAACCCTTACTATCAAATTTAGCTCTCATAGATAGATTCTGGAGGTTATATTCCTTAAGAATTCCTTCAGCTCCCCTGGCCATCTGGTTTATTTTGCAGATAAAAGAAGGGGTCTCCAATGGGAAGACATACCCTTGTTTCCCCATGTTCATATACTTAATATTGGCCATCACCATTTGTCAAAAAACCTCCAAAAATGTCAGTAAATATTCAAGATACCGAGGTAATTTAAATGGGGCTTTCTCAAAACCCCCTATTCTTAGATAGGAAAACTTATCAAATTGGATATAAAAACTCCCAAATTTTGATACAAGAGAAATTGATTAAAGGGAAAGGCGCATTTCTGGATTTCCATCTAGCTTCCTCATGGCCTCTATTAAAAATGCATCATTAACACAACAAAAATCATCCATTCCAAATTGTTTAGTGAACTAAGGAAAGCATTTATACATAGGCATATCAGAAGCTTGGGTTCCTTGCAGCTCCAACCCAGGCCAAAAGGACCTCTAACTACCTACAATGTACATCAGGTAAGAACACATACAAACAGTAGGATTCTTATGGAAATTAATTAATTTATCATTCAAATGGAAGGAAATAACTTTAGCCCAGTCAATGAAAATGTTCTCATGACAGACTATCAAGATAAATCAACACATCCGATCCTCAAATAACTCAACTTGTGCATTACCAACAATGCGGTGCAATAAGGCAATAGTATCTACAATTTGTCCCTTAAAATGCAATATTTTGAGTTTACTCGATAGCTGCAACTTACCTTTCTTTTCAAACTTCAACTATGTTTTTTCCATAGATTTCTTCCACCAATGCTTATTCGCTTTGAAAAATTCACCTGCCACTGCGACAAACATGTCTTCTATAGGTTCCCTTTCTGGAATCCCCAGTGCATGGGAAACAACTTTAGGAGAAATTTTTGCAATTACAGTCCCCTCTGAGGCTTTAATTTCCTATGTCTATGGAATATACCTTCTCACACATGCACTTATTAGGTCCACACTCAACACAGCTTCTGGAAACCCTCTAGCATGAGCTATCCCACTTTCTAAGAGTTTTATATCTAGCTCAGACTTGTCGTCCCTCTCTAGGAATGCCCAAAATTTGTCTAACATAAAAGGTCTGAGTGTCATATCCCTTACACCAACCCAATGTTCACTTTGCATGAGCACAAATTCATAGAGAATGAATGTTTGCACTCGAGAAGTACTGGCCTAGGAAAATAATGAGAGTGTAGGCTAAATGTCTGAGTAAAAAGAATGTTTGCATTTGAGAAGTAATGGCCTTGGAAAAGAACAAGAATGCAGGCTAAATGTCCAAGTAAAACTTTTCCACCTACTTATGTCATTATTTTTTATGGGATGTACTTTAAATGCAACATTCAATTTTATTCCTCGAAAAGATAGCCTTTAAACTTGCATGCTTTTGGAAATTCTTGAAAAGACAACTCAAGTTTAGTCTATACATAACATTCTATGAGATGTCAGAAGATGGCACCTTTGAAAGGCAAGATAAGTCCACAATGTTATGTATGCATGAACTCAATCCACATACCATAACTCAAAGGTTATGTATGCATGAACTTAAGTTGCTCAACAAAGTGAACCAAGTTGGGGAATCAAGTAGTTATGAAAATTTAGAACTCCATGAAATGGTTATGAAACTTGGAGGACTAGCAACTAAGCATGCTTTGCTCCCTTATTTTGAGTCTACAACCATACATCAAATGTTCATTGAACATTTGAGTAATTTATGACATAATTAATAAAAATGTGTTTTAAATTCTTTTAACCATTAATGTGCTCGAATTGACATCAAGGCCTTTATAAAATGAATTACAATGTCGCATTAATAGCACTAAGCACAGTAACACTTAACGTTGCAATCTCTAAGGACTTAATAAAAGGAATTACAATATCACATTAATAGCACAACCATTAATAGCACAATAACACTTAACATTGCAAAGGACTTAATAAAAGGAATTACAGTGTCAAATTAATAGCACAACCATTTATTTTATTATAATTGAATTACAATGTCACATTATTACATAGTACAAATACAAATGTAAGCACAAGTGCCAAGGTTCTGTTGGATCGCTGGTGTAAATGTAAATGTAATACATGTGTGTCAAAAAATAAATGGGACTTGCCAGGTCAACCATGCGCTCTAAAAATAAATGTTTGGGACTTCCAGGATCAGCCATGGTGTGTGAAAATAAATGGATGGGAAAAGGAGGGATAATCAAACTGGGGAAATTGGAGCTGTGAAGATACAAAATGTACTTCTCCCCTTTGAAAATTAGAGTCATGCAGAAGATGAGGGGTTGTAAAACTGCTCCCATCTTCTACTTGTAGCTTCCATGCATTGGGAGAGCACTTATCTCCATCAGAGCTCCTCATCCTGGCTCAAAACCTATCTGAGAAGTCAAGTGAACCAAATCAACTTCTTTCCAATTCCACCCATTCTAAACTTGAAGGAAATTGGTCTTTTACTCTATAAATACATAACTGTAGGAAAGACAATTTATAGTATCCCCAATAATGCCACATCATCTTCTTCTTGAATCATATTCCTTATTAACCCTACAAAATGAAAACCCTTATGAAAATTTGAACATTGCACTCAATAGTAAAGCCTTTAGCCTTCAACAAATGATTTTAATTTTTATTTGTGCTCACTATCCTTATTTATGGGCAATAGTGCCACCAATAGTGCCACTACCAACCTGGTCCTTGTGTACACCTCACACGTGTCACTTAAGCCTTTCAATGAATCATAATTGCAATTCGCACAAACCAAAAAACATACTTAAATTTTAATCAATTCGTGTAACTTAAGCCTTACATTTATTTAAATGTTTAATTTGATTGACATCTAGACTCTGACAAGCTGGCAATTGTGAAAATTGCCAATGCCACTCAAAGTTCAAACGATATGAAATCATTATGATTACAAATCTTTTTTCACTAGCCATTTCTTCCTGCATTGGTAGCAAATTCTAAACCATTGATCATTGTAAATCTAACCGTTAAAGGGTGATTCCAGAGGTTTAAGTTCACAAGACTAGCACTTTGTGCATTTCATTTCAGAATGCAACAATAGCCATACATAAAATGTTCATTGAACAATTGAGTAATTTATGAATTATGATATAAATAATAAACATGTCTTTTAAAGTTGTTTTAAACTTTAATCCTCTAGGATTGACATCAAGGCCAAGGGGCCAGTAACTTAATGTTGCAAAGGACTTAATAAAATGAATAATGATACCAGGTACTCGGGGAGAAGGTCAACAAAAAATTAGAAATCAATAACATTTTGGTAAACCCTAACAAGAGTGACAACTTTTATTGTTTATAATGTTTTTTTGTCAATTTGATGGCAACTTTCTTTTTTCATTTGTATTGCTTTATGCTTTACTTTTAAATCTGCATGCAATTATTTCATAAATAGATAATACTTAATTTCTCAAAGGGAAAAAAAATTGATTTGAATAGATTCATAGACACTGAACTCAAAAAATAACCCTTTGATGGCAACTTTCTTTTTCAATTGTATTGCTTTATATTTTACTTTTAAATCTGCATACAATTATTTCATAAATAGATAATACTTAATTTTTCAAAGGAAAGAAAAAACTGATTTGAATAGATTCATAGACACTGAACTTAGAAAATAACTCTCTACTATAAATTTATAACCATTTATTTTATTACAATTGAATTACAATGTCACATTATTACTATCACTATTACTAACCCTATTTAATAATTTATGGGACATTAGTACCTCTACCAGCCAGATTCCTACAAATGAAAAAACCAACTTAGTCGATTGGTGTATCTTAGGCCTTACATGTATAATTAAAATGTTTAATTTGATTTAAATTTGGCTACATGCAAATTGTACCTCAATCTGACAAGCTTTCAAAATCACCAGACTCTAGTCAGCACTACTAGTGCCACTCAAACAATATGAAATCATTACAAATCTTGTTTCATTAAAGCTATGAGTTGTCTAGTCAATCACTTCAAATGTTGAGAAGATTGAGAATTTCAATTAAATGAAATGTAATACGTCGAGTCATTGAAAAGAGAGAAATGAGCCTTGATCTTGCCATGTGTCTGCATCTAATGATTCTAGTGTTATTCCACAGGTTTCAATTCACAAGTCTACTACTTCAGAGATTTACTTTTGGAATGCAACTATAGTCGTCCATCAAAAAATCATCGAATTGTCATTTTTATATTGATTTTCCTTTACATCCTTTATGTAAAACATTCTTAATTTATTAAGCCTTGGTCCTATTTTCTTCTTATGTGGTCCCTCTTTTAAAACAAACTTTCTTCACATGCATATTTCTGCCACTTAAGTTCTTCTATCGCTCATCACCAAAATCCAACCCATTAGGTTCATTACCACAATGATGAGCCTTGATCTCCCCATGTGTCTACATCTAATGGTTCTAGCATAATTATAGAGGTTTCAATTGGAAAATCCATTGCTTGAGAGATATACTTCCAGAATGCAACTACAGCCTTCCATCAAAAATTCATCAAACGGTAGTGGTCCATAATGTCATGTGGTCACTGAAACTTGGAGCCTTAGAACTAAAGTTTGAAGTTTCAAAGTTTTCAAAACCTCTGACCCATTAAATACATAGATGACCAAGAAAGACTTACAACTAAGGTTAGGAAACCACCAAAACCTCGACCCAAGGTAAAACTTCTAAACTAATCAACCTTCTTCTGATAACAAGGTCTTAATGCTTCAATCATAATGTTTTAAGGTTAACTCAATGTGAATCTCCCTATTATTATCCTTTCGAAATACTATATAATATTAAAATCATCTATATTTAATAATATTATTATCAATTGATAATATTAGTATTAATGATCCTCTACATCATAATTCCTTGAAAATTAGATCTTCTTTTCTAATTCAAACCAAATTAGGTTCCTACTCACAATTAAACTTGACCAATGCAATTATTGAAAATTTAATTCAAAATCTAATATTTTATTTTCATAAGAATTGACACAAATATTATACATATATATATTCACCTAACCTTCACTTTTAATTATATATATATATATATATTCCCTTGTTTTGAACTACTTTGAAAACTATTTTTTTTATTTTTATTAGTTACTATTGTTTTTAAAAAGAATAAAATAAAAGAACTGAAATTGATTGCATGTAATTTAGATTTTATTTCTTTCTAAATATTTAAAATAATCTAAAAAGCTAAGGAATCTCTTTTAAGAAAAGATACAGGAATATTTTACTTATCGATCTTTCTATTTAAAAAAAAAAAGACTAAGGATCTTTCAACTTATCCAAGTTTGGTGAATTAAGATAGGAAAGGTGGCAATGACAACACATTAATGAAGTGAAGATCATGGGTAGATTTTACTTTTAGCAAGTGGACATGATTGGAGGATCGATGGGTAATTGAGATCAGTACGTGTGAAGTTTGGAAAATTATTACCTCTCAGCCCTCAATAAGTGAAGTTAGATTGACAATTCATCAAATAGTCATGGTTAGAGTGACAATAGTTTATTTTATTAAATATAAAGCAAAATTTACATATACTTCAGATTTATCTTCATCCATCAACTACCAAAAAATTTGATTAACCAGCATAGTTTCCATTTCCAACATATCAAATTATCTCTAAAAATATAATTCAGATTTATCTTCATCCATCAACTAACAAAAAGTTGATTAACTAGCACAGTTTCCATTTCCAACATATCAAATTATCCCTAATCATACCTGCCTGAAATCTACCCTTCCAACCATTGTCCATGCCCCAAGGTGTTTTACAATTACAATGCAAATCTAGGCATAACCCCCAAAAAACAAAATCACAGACAAGATTTAGTATAGTAATCTATTTTTTTTTTTAAATTCTACTACTCAAACACCTTTGATGAATTACCCATTTCCAATGGCTTCATCTTCTTCCTCAGACACATACCCTTCTTTCCATGCATCTCTACTCTAGAAATGTCTTTGAGATTCTCTATGACCTCCCCGACCTCCATTAGCTTGACACAAATTTTGAGTGCTTGCCACCTACACTCTGCAGCTTCACACCATAGATCATTGGTGTGTCCTTCTGGCCACCTAATAAAGAGACGATTTAAATTTGTGAGCTCTGGGCCTCCACCATCCATGCCTTCAACCTTAAAAAGTCCCACTCATGGTATCGCCCATTCCAAAATTCCTTCCATATCCTCTAAAAAATCTTTTTGAACTAGAGATTTCATGACTTTCCTCACCACATCCACCGACTCTCCTAAGTCCAGACCCCAAGCTATGACCAACAAATAAATATCCATATTGGTCCTATAGCTATGCTTTAATTTTTCAAAGTCATTACCCAAACTAAATCGAACTACTTGTGCTACGTGCACATCCTTGAAGAGAAATAAACAAAAGGGTCCAACTTCCTCCACGATGCCAAGGTGAAACTAGCCTCCATTGTTTCTCTGGTTCACTAGCTTCTAGACAACTACCCACCACCAACTGGCTACATGAGATGTGTGTCTTTAATACATCTCAATTTTCCAACCATCTCAATTAATGCCGATTCCACAACGTATGTCTAGCACCAGCAAAAAACCTTCATCAATGCTTCACTTCTTACAGAAAATTTTGCGCCTCCTTCACTTACTAAACAATGTTTAATTCGCCAATGTTTTTTTCTTAATCATTGAAAATAGGTTTAATTCGCCAATGAATTTTATTTTTTATTTTGAAAAAAAGTTTTAATTGCCAACAAAATTATTTTTTCTGGTTTGAAAATAGGTTTAATTCACCAATCGAAATATTTTATTGGTTTGAAAATAGATTTTAATCACCAATGGAAAAATTTAAGTGGTTTTAAAAAAAAATCATTTCACCAAGATTTTCCATAGACTTCTAGCGATTAGAAAAGATTCGCCAGTGGACACTATTTTTTTCATGAAAAATGAAAAAAATCACCATTAAAATTAATATTTTTATGGGGAAGTATACAAGATTCGCTAGGATTTTACACCTTCGCCAAGGGGGCAGTTTCTTAGAGTTTTCCCTAGAGAAGACTCGGTGTTCACAAATGAAGTTATGATAGCAAGGGCACCACAAGTACAATTGAACTATAATACTCAATCGAAGAGAAGTTTCACCAGGGAGTATGTGTCATACATTCCATAGGTGCCACTTGTTTGGAAACCATAGTGGCCTCAATTGCAAATACCACAATCACAACCAAAAGCCACACATAAGGTTCTCAATCTGCTTGTGATGGACCAACCTCTTCCTAAAGTAAATGAGATGCTCCTATTTAAACCAAAGGTTCCACCAATTAGAGCACTCAATGTTGTGGATAAATTGAAGAAGGCTCCCACCAATATATCTGTGTGGGACATTTTATGCATTCTAGAGTAGAAGAATTTGATGCGAGATAAATTGAGTAAAGAAGAGAAAGCTCTACTACCAAATCCAAACCTATCACATAAACAAGATAAAAGAAAAAGGATCGAGTCTGATCCTCAATATTCTGGAGCCATAGCATATGTGAATGTGAGAGCCAAAACAAATGAGAAAGAGGTATGTAAGTCAAAACCAACCAATTTCTTCGTAACTCTTATCATAGGGGATAAATTATTACAAAATAACATGATAGACTTAGGGGCTAGTACTACAATCATGCCCAAGCTAGTGGTTGATGCCCTGAACTTAAAATATGAACCCTTGGAAAAAGGAATTATGCAACTAGGTGAAAAGAAAGTCCAAAACGTAGGCCACCTTAAGAATCTCCCTTTGACATTGTTTTCCTACCCAAGCCAAATAGTCTCCCAAGAGGTGGTTATAATGAACATTTCCCCCATTTTTGGAATGTTCCTATCAATAAATTTCATAGCAAAGGTAGGTGGATACCTATACTTTGAATATTCCCACCTGATATTAAGGACTAAGCATGGAGAAAAAATGAAAATTATGTCTAAACCTTTTCATCCAAAACACATCACATAGGATGCAGTGATGACCTTCAAAGTTGCACGAGTGATAAGACCCTAGAAGAGGAAGTCCTACTAAACTAGTTTTTTGATTTTGATCATTTCAGTAAATTCCATGCCATTAGGCTAGGCATGTATATAATCTTTGATAAAGATCAGGGCTTCTAAAAATTGGTCAAGGAGCAAGAAAATATAATAAAATCTATTAGTGATCGCTTGTGGGCCTTGCACTTTGATGGTGCTAAATGCAAGACTAGCTCTAGATTCAGGATCCACCTTATATTTCCAACTGGTTCAGAGATGCTCAAAGCTTTCAATTTTTAGTTTCCATATACGAACAACCATGCAGAGTATGAAGGGATAGTTCATGTCCTAATGCTAGTGGAACAAATGGGAATTGAAGGGATACAAGTGTTCAAAGATTCTGAGCTAGTGGTGAAGAAAGTTCAAGGAGAGACAGCTATGAAGAATGTAAGAATGTAGCCCTACCAGCACAAGGTGTGGGATCTAATCAAAGGGTTTAAGTCTTTCAATATTGAGGTCATCCCGAGATCCTAGAATACTACCATGGACAAAATACATTCAATTAGCTCAAAGTTTCAACCAAATTCTATTAGCTGAGAGACAACATGCAGTATGCATCATTGTCCAACCGTCTATTCCCAACAATGATTAAAATTGGCAAGTCTTTGAAGATGATGCCAAGATTGCTACATTCCTACGATAATAAGGATAGTTTACTAATCAAGCAGAACTGAGATCCAAAGAGACTGGTGAGGAAAAAATAATCCAACTCAAAAGCAATAAGCTCCCATGGGGCCTAATCACTCGAAGAATCTCTTTGACTATCAAGATGCAAGGAACAATAAACAGAGCTTTGAAGTTGACAAGGAAGACTATGAGGACCTCGATGTCAAAAATGGCAGGAAGCTCAAATTCATGAGGAACATCCCATAGAAAAATAAGGAAAGGTTTAGATCTTTATGTACCAAATATGATAGGGTCATAGCCTAGACCTATGATGATCTAAAAGGCTATTCAATCTAATCATAATTCAATACACCATCAACCTAGTTGAGGGTTCCAAGACAATCTAACATATGCAAAGGTTGGTCAACTCAAAGGTTGAAGCATTAATGGCACAAGAACTCACAAGTTTGATCGAGTCAAGGATAATATACTCAATTAAGAACTCCACTTGGGTGCCTAATGTGGTTTGTGTCTGAAAAAAGAATCACGATATCCAACTTTGCATGGATTTTTGAGACCTGAATAAGGCCTCTTTAAAATATCATCACCCTCTACCTTTGATGAAACAAATCTTACAAATTGTGGCAAGGTTAGAAATGTTCTTGCTACTCGACGAATTTTCAGTTTATAGCTAAGTCTATGTGAAAGAAGAAGACCAACACAAAACAATGTTCACCACTAAATGGGGAACATTTTTGTATGTAAAAATTTCTTTGCCTCTTGAATGTGGGTGCCACCTTCTAGCATCCAATGGACATTGCATTCAAGGATTTTATTAGTAAGATCATCCTTATCTATCTTGATGACGATTGTATTTTTTAAATTTAAGGGTGACCATTTTGATCACTTGGAAAACGTCTTTCAAAAGTGTCAAAGATTTGAGATTTCCTTAAATCCCAATAAATGTGTATTCAGGGTGACACAATGCAAGTTTATTGGCTTTGTGGTCTCCAAAGAAGGGATAGCCATCAATCCCAAGAGGCTAAAATCTATAACAAAACTACTACTACTAGTTAACCAAAAGGGATTGTAGTCTTTCTTAGGAAAGAAAAAAAAAATTTAGAAGCTTCATCTCAAATTTCACAAGAATTATGAGACCTATTATGCTAATGTTGAAGAAAGGCCTAGCTTTCAAGTTGACTCAAGAAGGAAATTTTTCCTTTGAGAAAATCAAGGTAGCCATTTCCACACCTCTGGTGTTAGCCAACCTAGAATTTTTGAAGGACTTCGTATTTTATGTCTATAGTAGTGAACATAGCATATCCTTTGTACATGCATATAAAGATGAGGAGGGAAGCAGAGAACACCCCATCACTTTCCATTCAAGGAATTTAAAGGGTTATGAAACCAAATACAATTTTGTGGAGAAGCAAGCCTTCACGATATTCAAGCATCTTAAAAATTTCCAACACTTGGTTTCATCCAACAAAGTTACATTCCTCGTTGCTCATCCCAACATAAGGGAGTATATCATAGATGGAGAGATCACAAAAAAAAGGGCCAACTGGATCACCAAGATCCTAGAATATGATGTGGATATCAAAGCCACAAATCTAGTTAGAGGAAGAGGCTTGTGTGAGTATCTTTCCCAAGAGCACAACCATGAGGCAAGAGCTAAAGACACTAATCAGGTCTTCTTAAACCAATTTGATTTAGATGAGTCCTAGGTGGTTGATTGGATAAGATTTATGTAGATCGAAAGATACCCACCTGATATTTTGACACATAAGAGGAGATACTACATGCTCCAAGGCATCGGGTATGTACTTATCAAAGAATTACTATTTAAAAGGAATTTTGATGGATTCCTTCTCTGCTATGTGGACAAAGAACAAGCTAAAATAATTAAATAGGTGAATTCCATAGTCGCCTGGAAGACAAATAGTTCTCCACCAAAACCACAACTTTAAAGAGAATGCAAATAGGGTATTTTTGGCCCACCCTATTTTTTAAATCCCATAATCTAGTGAGAAAGTTCTATTAGTGCCAATTTTACATCAATAAGTGGAAGAACTTTGTTGTGCCTTTAAAATCGATCGTAGTTGAGGAACTCATCACACAATGGGGATTATACTTTGTTAGGATGATCAATCCCATCTCTAGCTTAGGACATGCATGGATCTTAATAGCCACCAATTATTTTACAAGATGGAGTCCTCTAAAGAATGCTACTGAAATCAAGATCATCAACTTCCTAGAAGAAATAATAATGAGATTTTTTTCCCCTAAAACCATCATCTCAGACAACGTGTGATCCCTTGTTGGGTCTGGGATAGATTTTTCTCTCAAGCATAGAGTCTACCTAAAGACTTCATCAAATTATTATCCACAGGGGAATGGACTAGTAGAATCTACCAACAAAAATCTGATCTTCCTGATCAAACACATCATATTAGAACACTAGAAATAATGCTACAAGCACCTATAGGAAGCTTTATGGGCAGGCCGCATAACCTTGAAGCAAATCCTAAAGGCTTCCCCCTATGAGATGGTCCTACCCATCTCAATAGAGATTCTAGTGCTACAATTGTTAAAGTCTTTGGAGGTCAAAAAAAGTGGCAAAATAGAAGTAAGGTTATTCAAACTACTAAGCCTTTAGGAGAAAAGTGAAAAAGCATTTGACACCATGGTTAAGCTCCAACAAGTGGTCAAATGGTGGTTTGGGAAAAAGGCCTCCAACCTAGGATTCAAGGAGTGGAGCTTGGTCTTAAAATTTGATGAATGAGTCACTAAACCAGACCAATACACCAAATTTGACTCTTTATGGAAGGGTCCCTTCTCTATTTCTAAATGCAAAGCTAATTGTAGTCATGAAAAAAGTATCCCTTCTACTTTTCCTCGCTTGTTTGGGCCCTCTTTGTGTGTTAGGCTTAATTTTTCCTCGATTTAGTGTTGTAACGTGGTTGACACATTTACATTAGGTATTAGGCCCTTGTGAACTAATGAATTTAAATGTTATCTTGCTAAAGTGTTGTGAAGTGTTTGGACACACTTTCACACTTTTCTAAGGTTTTATTAATTAGCTAAACCTAATGAACCTCTTTTTAATAAAAATAAACCTTAATCTTACCTTATTTTTAAGTGTTGTAACACTCTTTCACAATTTTCTAGACTTTTCATTAATAATTAGGATTTATTATGCTTTAATTGGCCCTATTTTGCATCCACAAGCCTCATTTATTGCATCTTTTTGAGGAAAATCCCAAAACCAATCATTATCCAATCATAATTTAGGTGTTTTAGGTTTGAGTGGCCCACATTTAGTGATCTAGAACTCATTCTCCACCTTGGGTGAATGGGTCCGACTAGATATTTTGGTCCCAAACCTAGTTTCACACATTTCTAAGAATTTTTAAAAATGTTCCCAAAAATTAAGCCTGGTGGGACTCATTCACCACCTTGGGCGAATGAGTCCCATGTGGCCCAAAATCAAAATTAATTCAAATTTCTAGTAGAATTTTATTCTCCTAGATCTAATGTCAGCCTATAGTGTTGTAATTTCAGGAATTTTTGCATAATTGAGTATAAATACAAGGTTCTTTCACTCATATTTTCACCTAGAAATTTGACAAGAAATCAAGTGTTCACAATCATTCACAAGAGCATTCAAGAGCATTCAAGGGTAGATTATCAAGAATTTTAGAGCATTCTTCAAGCATCAATCATCATGTCAAGGACCTCATGCATCATGTTTGTTATTGTGCTAACAATTGTGATGTAGGGTTTATGATTCAAGCAAGTGTTTCATTCAAGATCAATGTCATTCAAGCAAGAATCAAGAGCTAAATACATTGCAACAATCTCACGAATATTTGTAGCACTTTATTCCAAGGGTTTGGAGAGTTGTAACATCATATCTTGTTCATTCATCATTCTCCATTCATATTTCATTCTATTTCAAGATTTAATTTCCAACAAGGGGTTTGACCAAGGAAAAACCCTATTCACTAACCCAAAAACATTTTTCCCTCTCCTTTGTCTGTGATTTGTGGGTCTAGGTCACAAATTTACTAAGGAGCAAGATTGTTGAAATTTTTTCAAGAGCTCAAAGTTGTCAAAGTTGTCACCAAGCCTTGGAGACAACCTACAAGTTGCAAATCAGATATTTGGACCCAGAAATCAATCAGGAAGGAAAAAGAAGACTATGAAGAGCAGGATCAGCCTTTGAAGTCTTAGAAAATCCCAACTGGACTGATTCGCCACTTCTGGCGAATGAGTCCTAGTTCTAGTCAATTTTCAAGTTTTTGTAGATTTGGATACCCATTTGGCACATTCCTATTTCTACACATAAACCTAGTTTTTGGATTGATTCGCCCAACTTGGAGAATGAGTCCTAGTCAGCACTAAATTTATATTTTCTAGTGTTCTAGACCTCCATCTAGCCATTTCTATATTTCTAGGTGCACACCTTCCTTTCTGCAATTTTCTATTTTATTTAATTTACTTTTCTAAGTCATTTAGTGTTACTTTGCATTCGATTAGGGTTTAGTGTTGTATCTTGCATCTCATTATCTTTTCCAAGTCTAAACTTGGTGGTGAACCCATTATTATTCTACTTTCAACACCTAGGACAACCCTATTGCAAGATCTCTTTCTCTTTTGTATTGAGATCTCTAGAGTTATCTTTGAATGGAATAGCTTGAAAGTGAGTGTGATAGCACTTAATAATTATTAGTATTCACCCCCCTTTTCAGAGGTTCCATTTTGAGCCTTACATGTACTACCTTGGTGTAATTCCCATCCTTCACACACTTGTGTACTACCCTTTGTGATTATCAAAATTTGGTTAGTAGTCAAGATACCAAATCCACTTCTAGCTGAACTAAGAAATATGAGCCTGCAAACCAAAAAAATTCCAAACCATTTAGAAAACAGAACAAAGGGTTCCTTCAATTCAATCCCCCTCAACAAAAAACTCAAAACACCAATAACCAAGTATTTTTTTCTAAAGCCATGAAACCCTTTAGCTATGGGGACCCAAAAAGACAATTGACTCCCTTACCTAATACCCTTCATAACACAATGTCCCAAATTTTAGAATAGAAAATTATTACCTTGCCTCTCATCAAAACACCCGATCCTAATAAGCCTTTACCCCCAAAATTTAGATCAAATTATTATTGCCATGTTACCACCAACAAAACAAACATGAAACAGAACATGCAAGCATCTTAAGCATATTGTGCAAGGCCTCATTGATTTTGGTCATCTTTTCGTTGGAGATGTTAGTGATCAAGGAAATAAGTCTGTTGCCCCTCCTAACCAAAACATACAAATATTTACCAATGCCATGCCCAAAAATACTATTTCATTCGTCAAATCCAATGAAACTACAAATAATGATGTGATGAATGTTGACACAGATCATGATAACAATGTTTCTATTTAACATGATCCTATCGATAATGATCCTATGGATGAAATGGTAGGAGTGATAGATGTCATTCCTTGTAAGGGTCAAACTAAGAATCCTCTTGGAATTTATTTCTCCTCTAAGGATATACTTAAACATGCACCTGATGGTCCTCTTTACATATCCAGCCAAATCTATGACAAGCCCACTAATGGGATACTAAAAGATCTCACCTATGGAGAGAATGTGAACACTGGTGAATTCTTACTTTTGCATGAGCTCTATCAAGATATATATGATAAATTGAAAGAATGGATCAAGACACACAATGGTTTTTCTTTCCCTACAATGGGATCGATCACCCTTCCTTTACAAATAGGATAAAAAAATTAGATATCTCATTCTCCATCATCCTGCAGTCAGACCAATTTTGTGTGAAGCTAGGCCATCCATGGCTTCGCTCCATGAAAGATGCCCCTTCAATTGTGCATAAATTCTTAAAGTTTCCCTTTTACACTAAAGTATTCACTATCCACCATAGTGGATTTAACCCATTGTCCTCTAAAGGTAACTTTTCCTTAGATTTATTTTGGCTTGAGCCCATGGAACCTATAAAACCATGACAAGGATTTATTTTCCTATCCCATCAAAAGTTCAAGGCAAAGAAAATAGCAGAATTATCCCTTTGAAACATGTATCCACCCACCACTGAGCCTACTATCCTTGATGAAACCATACTTGAACCTAAGGAAATTTCGAACAACCAAGACCAACCTAAGACAAAAACTTCACCTACCTCCTACAAAAGACCAAGATACAATGAACACAACCCCATCACACCTTGTAGAATAAAATAAGTGTACAAAGTCAAAGAGAAAGTGGTTGAACAACCTCCTATGGTTCCTTGTGTTCCTCCCCTTAGGGAATAAAATAAACCTATTCTTGATCAACCTGCTCTGACACAAATGAAACTTGAAAACAAAAATAAAAGAAATATAGGTGCTAGAGAGCGTAGGCATAGACGTTGTGCCCTTTCTTGCAGGTTACATGAAGAATTAAACAAAGAAAATCAAGATCCAAACTTGACTGAAGCAATACATGATGACTCTACCCTTGCCCTAAAAGAAAAAAATACAATACAACAACCACAACAAGAGTTGAAATCTTCCATGGACATTATCATTCGACCTCTGGTTGTGATTAACTTGGATGATGATAATGAGGTTGCTAAATTGATGAAGAGGTGCATAATGAATTGAATACATTGTTTTCCTCTTCCATGAGCTTAAATGACAATTCTCCTAAAATGAGTGTTGAACTTGGTAATGATCCTAGTTCAAAACTTTCTATTGTCCCTTTGGGTAGTTTTCCACCTTCGGTATACAAGGAACATGATTGGGAGGTGGAGAACCTACTTTAGGTTGACTCGCATGTGCCTTCCTAGTCTTTTGCATTATTTCTTTTCCATTTTATTTTGTGTGATTGCATGTGCATAATGTGATCCCCTATGACGTTTTGTTTGACACTCTCTCTCTTTATGAGATTCCTCTATTTTTACCTTCATTCTTCTCTATGTCGTAAATCTTTTACTTTGTTCTTTGTATCTTTTTCATTTTTCTTTTGTTTTCCTTTTGGGGATGATGCAAGGAATCAATACATCCATGTCTCTTCCATGCTGACCCAAAATATTTTCCCTTACCTTCTCTTTCTCTTTTTCATTTTTATTGTTTTTTCCTTTTGGGGATGATTCAAAACATCGAGAAATTCATGTCTCTTCCATGTAAACCCAAAATATTTTCCTTTTTTTCTCTCTCTCTCTTTGTGTCATTCTTCCAATTCTATGTGTATCTGAGGAATGATGACAGATCTGAACTCTCTAAAAACATTGTAGCAAGAACATACTGACCCAAAATTCATAGATCCCTTATGTGTTATGTTTCAGGTTTTATAGGAAAACTAGAGAAATACTTGTGAATATTTTTGTTAGGCTTAGCACACAACTCACTGAGAACCTTCTTCACTCACTTAGCTCTTGCATAAACTTGATATCATTCAAATGGGATTAAATGATCCAAAACCCTCATAAAAGGATTTTTAAAATCCCTAACTTTTCATCATAAATACATTCATACTTTGGTAGGTGAACCTTTTTCCAAACTTCTATGTGTCATCATAGGGATCGAATGAAGCTCAATGCCCGTCCATAAATAAATATCTTGCTCCAAAATTATCACCAAAAGATTCATTCTTTCTTAGCAATCTACACAGGTCAAAGGAATTGATACTACTCATCTTCTATGTTGAAATAATTAGAAAGCTATGCTTTTTAGGGGGCTAATTGGTTTCCAAATGAAATCTCCCCCTGAGATAATGCTCCATCTCTTTATTTTTCAGAGGATCCATCTACACCAGGCTGAGGTACATTTTCATTCTTTCTTTACTTTCTTCCTTCTTCTTCCATAACTTGTCCATCATCTTATTTTATTGATTAAATTCAATCTTATTTTGAGGAGCAGAAGGTCTTAAATTATTTCCCTTGCATAATCTTGCAATGTGTCTTGGTTTATTGCAACTGTAGTAGATGATACTAGTTTGTGGATCATAATTACTTCTTCTCATATTAGATCTACAATTAGCAGCCCTATGACCAAACTTATTACATGTGTAGTAGTAACCATAGAAGGATTAAGAATTCATACCATTACTATTGCTTATCACTTTATCTTTGCATTCATTATCCTTGTGACTAAATTTATTGCAAGCATAGCACTAATCATGAAATAATTGATAAATCATAGCATTGTACCTTGGGGATGTAAATGAGTTATGAATAATCTTACTTCTACATTCAATAGTCTTATGACCAATATTATTACAAGCATAACAATCATCATTGAGCTAGGTAGTGTTGGTAGATGGTTAGTGATCCCCTCAAGATTCATGAAATTGCTTAATTGCCTCCTATGGATCTTTTAATTATGGTAGTTGTATTGAACATTAACACATCAATCTTAGGTCGATCTTTTGGTGTAACAACAATTATGGGACCAAAAATTGGTATCAAAGCCAAAGGTGTTGGGTTTGAATCCCCTCAAGTAACATTGAGGGGGATATTGTTGGAAGATTTCCAATGCTCCCCTCATAATTCATGACATGGCTTAATCGCCTTCTATGGATCCATGAATTCTAGTAGTTGTATCAAACATTAACAAATTGATCTTAGGTCAATATTTTGGTGCAATGAAAACCATGGTTCCAACAGGAAGGAGCAGTTTGTTTAGGAGTAGGCTTCCTAAAATTCTTATTCTTGTTCATGTCAAGAGTGAATCCACCTTCTTTCTGGGTATGTGCAGGATCATCATGGAAAAAATAGGCCCTTAAGTGGCAAAAAATTCATAAAAAATAGAGTTATGCAACTTGACATAAAAATTTGAATAAGTTATCTATATTATTTCAAAAATATGTAAGAATAAAATTTCTATCAAATTGAATGTAGTTTCTAAACTACTAGGTTTTTTTTTTTTAATCTATTTGGTGAAAATTTGAAATTTCAATGCAGTAGTACTTAAATTTCAGGGAAAAAATAAGTAGGTGTCTATCTAACCACCCTAACCACAATAAAATGATAATATTTTTTTATAATATTTTATATATACGTAGAGGACTCATGTCTCGATGTGTTGCATATTTTTTTGTAATTTTTTTCCAAGTAAATAATTAATTATGATTTTTTTATTACAAATCTTTAAAAATAAAAAAACTCATATGTCTAACAACCTTAACTTGGTCAAAAATTCATGAAATTAATTTCCTTTTTTTAATCCTATAGTATGTGAAGCATAGAATGTGACACATGTTTTAGATTCAAAAAATGTGATACCATTTGAAAGCTATATGTGTTTTTCAATCAGCCTATCAATAGGACTTTAGTTGTAATTCAAATAGAAAATAAATAATAATTACTTATTAAATTAAAAGTAAAGCATAATTTATATTGGATGGAAGGCATGAGAATCTTCCTTTAAAAACCCTAATTTATCTGAGAATCTCCTTTAAAACCCTTTTCGTTTCATCAATTTTGGGTAAAAAAAAAGTCGTCAGCCACATACCCTACAAAAACCCATCATATCACCACTTTTTGGCCCATCATGATCCTGCACATACCCTTCTTGTTACCTTGAACTTTCTTTGCATTTTTAGAGGCATTCTTCTAAGAATATTTAGTGTTATAATTCTCCTCCTTTTTATTAGACATTCATTTCTTTTTGAATTTATTAGACACGTTTGTTGAAGGACTGATTATAGGACTTTTTCCCTTTTCAAAACCAAGACTAGATTTCTCTTTTGATGGATTTTGAGAGTTAATCAACTCATCAATAATTTTAGAGCCTCCTCTCATTTTTATACCTTTGTCAATTTTTTCTTTTTCTTTTTCAAGTTCTTTTTCTCATAGTAACAATCTCTTCCTTTAGATTTGAACATTGTCTTGTCATTGAGCTTGGTATTCAAGAAGACCTCAATCCTCTTGCCTTCTTCAACTTTGACTTTTAAATTAGAGATCATATATTTAGCTTCTTTGACTTTAATGTCACATCCATTTCCTCCTATTTGAGCTTTTAGTTTTCCAATTTCTTCTTTTGATTCTTTAGCTTTTGCCTTCAATCAGAAAATTGTGTCCTTTAATTTTTCTAGCATGGAATCATATTTCATATTTATTATACTTGATTTATCTAGATCTTGAAGAGTAGATTGGAGTTCTCCTTCAAAATCTACTTCACAATCTTCTAGATTAATGTCCCAACCTTCAAGTTCCATTGACTCTAGATCTAGTTATGGAATAAACATATCATTGATCTTTGCTACAGACCCCATGTGTTCAAGTGCATGATATACCTCAATTGCAATGATTCACAAAGGAACTTGGCTCTGATACCAGTTGTTGATATTGTAGTCCCATTTTCACACAATCAATCTATCAAATTGACTTCACACACTTCATATTCAACATTCTACACAATCTCAATTCTCCATTCACGACACACTTCAGAAATAATTTTAATCTTCTATTTAAATATACTTCACAACAACTCAAAAACCTTTATTAGGTTGGCTCCAAGATGACCTTTAGAAGAAATGTATGATAACACATAGTTCAGCTCCAAACATATACAATATGGAAAGAAAATGAGTTGCAGATTAATACACAACATATTACGACTAGAAACCATCTCAACACATCCTCCAAATCAAGATTAATTAATCAAGACCAACTGTAGATGAAGGAAAAAATCATGTCAGCCCAAACAACGACAATACTATCAAAACTACCAACTGCTCAACTTTGCACCATTGGGGAGAAACCAAAAATATTTTGTTTACCAAGATGTGAGAATTGTAGACTATGCAGAATGTCTCTTCAACCATATTTTGTAGTATCTGATCATTAAGTGCTGACACAAGAAGACAAAAACTTTGAACTAATGAAAAAGGAGCATCTTGAAACTAATTGTACAACTTTTTCATTTGAAAACTACACTTGTAGACCACCAAACTAATAGATACAACAATATAATATGATTTGAGTATTCCTTTATAAATATTTCCATAAGGCCATAAGGTCAATAATTCACTTCTAGGGGAATGCAAAGCATTCCAACAAGCCTTCATCAACACTTTACCTTGCCAAAGCATAGAGTGGAACTCTATTACTTAGAACTTTCTTTGGAGAAGGTTTAATGACTTGAATTATTTAATATAAAACCTTCACACCTTGACCATATTATCTTCCTAATTGCAAGAATAAATCTTTCTCAATAGAAGGATGCATACCAAAATAGCATGACTTTGTCTTAGAGTATACACAGTGCATTCCTTAGCAAAACTTCTACAATATATCTCCATGTGTGGTACACCAAATAGGAGTAATATCAATGTAAACATATTGTAAAAACATCAGAACATGTGTACCTAATTATGTATCACACTTAGACACCAACTTGACCACTATTCTTCCATGTATTGTATTGTATTGTTGACTTTATCAACAAATATCTGTGTACATCCACTATCTCAAGAGTATATACAAAATTTATCATATACATTTGGAATCAATGATAATTGATCTTGAATTGATATCAATGTCAATACTTATTGCTAACACTTTTCATGTAACAAATATTGGTATTGTTACAAGATTAAATATGCATTAAATTGTTGATTTTGATATTTCTATCAAAGGAGTAATAAAAACTAATTTAAATTGGTAATTTAAATTCTACAAAACCAAAATATCTTATCGCTAATAATCAAAAGGCTTCAAGTAATAAGGCAAAGGAGAAAAACAAGAATCAAGCTATGAGAACAAAATCACAGGATTTTTTTGATTCATCTTCCTCAAATTTTTTTTTTGAGAGGCCCACTTCTTGTTATTGAAAGAAAGTTGAGCATGAAGAAGGCCAATGTTATAAAAATTAAATCGCTGATTTAAGGCATCTTATTTAAAATAATTGTGTCAAATTTTCTATAACAAGGTATGATGGTTATTTTTTTATTATGTCATTTACCATCATCATCACAATTAGATACAAATAAAAAATGGATATGAAAATCTTTGCTTCTATGAATCCTACAACACATAAGTAGATTCTTGATTTATAGGCTTAGCATCACATGGTTATACCAAGAGAACTATTTTGTATATTTGATAATTGTTCATTCCCACCAATTATCAGGAGAAATAACACATATATGTCATCTTATAGAAAATTAACTACTAATAATGGTGAAGGAACATTTAATAATGTACTTTACGTCCCTTCTCTATCAAATAAACTCCTTTATGTTTATCAAATAACATCTAGTGGGATAGACAAAATAGTTAATTTCACACCAAATTTAGTGATTATAAGGGATTTATAGAGTGGAGATGTTAATTATGATTTTGTATTATACTCTTTTTCCTTATCTTATTATGTTGGCCTTGATGGTTGTTTGAGTGATGATGACATTGATACATCTAGCATGTATAAGAAGATTCAATTTGGTTTTTTAAACCTTGGATTTTGGTGGGACTTGCAAACTTTTCATAGTTCTAGGACTTGGTCCCATTTTTCTGATCTTTCTAATTTAGTTTTAAGTTGCTAGGGATTGATAAATCTCTATCAAGGGTTCTTTCCAAGTCTTAAACCCTCCTAAAACCCTAATAGTTCAAATGCTTATAACACTTTTTCGAATCCTTTGTTGACCTACTGCAATTGGTTCCTAGTCATCTAAGTTATAACTTGAGTCTTCATGTTCATTCATTGACTAGCCCCATCAACCTAGTGTCACCTGATGAGGTAAAAATAACCTAATCATAATAATGCCACAAAGACCTGGTTCATATATGAAAATCTCTATCCTCTGCCAATTAATTAAATTTTAGAAGTAATAATTGTTTAATTTTAGTAAGAACTTGTATAAACTTTATTTCTTTTGATTTCTTAAAGTAATTTTCAAATATAGATTTAATGGGTTGTTTTAAGTGTTTTGTAGATAATAATCGGTCAACCAAGTTATAGATTGAAGTATCCAGCTGGCACGTGCTCTAGAACAGTTAGAGATATATGCTGGAAGTATGCTCTAGAACTTCAGGATGATGGATTGAAAATGTTGTTGTTCTTAAAAGATGTTATTTTTGTTATCTTTTGAATAAAAGACTTTATGGCTTGACTTGAGCCTCTTAAATGTTGTGTAATAGGATAGACGAGTTATATGTAGATCTATTTTAGATATTTTTCAGTGGTTATCTATACCAGCTGAAATATAGCATGTAGTTATAATTTCTCTATAAAAGATACAGTCACTGGAAGTAACATATATAGTAAAAAGTAATGTTATGCTGACAGAATGTTTTCCAAAAGTTTATGAATAAAGAGATTGTTATCTAAAATTCTGAGTTATGAGTTATGGATGATAACTATGTTTAATAGAGATGTTTTTGAGATAGCTGTGGACGTGAGCTGGGAATGAATTTGTTGTCCCAGGAGCTGGCCACTCGACGGGAGTAGATAAGTGTTTTCTTTTGTTATACTGATGTTTTGTAGAGATTTGTTTAAATTCACTAATATGAAATCTTAGTTTTGAGGCATTTGTTATCCTTTCAACTTTTGTAGTTGTTGTTACTTACTGTTGGATTTTTGGCTGTTAAGAAAATGTTTTATGGATTGTTATAAGCTTTTATGTTCTTATAATCATTTTCTTAGTTTAAATTGATTCTATGTTTATTTAACTCAGTTATTATGCTTTCTAAATTAGTATACTCATGTTTATAGTTCAAGTATTTTCTATTTTCTTAGGAATAGACTACTTTTCAGTTTGATAGTTAAACAACTTTAAGTTAGAATTAATTTAAAGTTGTTCTTAAAAAGTTAAGGAACCTGAGGGAGATACTTCAGAACTCTTATATTGCAGATTGCCTTGAACACTACCCGGTCGACAATTTGGATATTTTATTCTAAAGTAATGGGACCTAACGATAGCCTATCACTTTTTGGTGCCATTGTCGGGGACTCTTTTTGCTTATTTTGCTTAAAGTGTTAATAGAAGACGCCTTGAATACCTTGTTTAGGACAAAAATATTATTTGTGGCTTCCTTTTCTGCATGGTTAGGAAAAGAGGTGCTCACGGACGATTTTTTTGCAAAGACCCCCCCAAAATACGTTCCAGTTATACAAAGGGAGGCCCAAGGCTCAGAAGATTATTCTCCTAACGAATTACTTGAGCCTAACCCACTAGAGGCTTTCCACTATCTTCTAGAAGACCGTCCTCTGGTACAAATTGTTTTTGTGGATCAAATTCCTCTAAACATCATGGGAGATCGAAGGGCAGAATCCAATCGTAATGGTGGAAATCGTAATAATAATGATCCTCCACCACCTAGGACATTCACTTATCCTATTGCTCTTGATGCCAATGATGATATAGCAATGAAAAAAATTTCTCTAGCTTTCCTTCCAACATTTCATGGTTTATCCTCAGAAGACCCAGACCAATTTCTTTTTGAATTTAAGGTCCTTTATCAAACCTATGACTATAAGATTGACAACCAAAAACTAAAGTTGTTTCCTTCTACTTTGAAGGATTCAGCCATGCATTGGTTTATGGGACTACCGTCTGGAGGTATTACAACTTGGGAAGAAATGGAGATTGTGTTGTTAAGTAAATATCAGAGTTATTGTAGGGTGAGTGATCATAAGGAAGAACTGTTTAAACTTTGGTAGAATGAGGACGAGAGTCTAGAAGACTATTTGGATAGGTTTCTTTTCTTATCTAAATGATTTGGGGAAACGACAATTAGTGTTGAGATTCTCAAGACTATATTTCTTAAAGGACTTGATGATGATGCAAGATGAAGTCTTGATTTAATGGGAAAAGGTGATGTGTCTCAATTAAACCTTGAAGATATATGTGATTTGTGTCACAATTTTTCACGTACTCGCAGAGGAATCTGAAAAGCAAATCTTTTCAAAGGGAATAATGAGATAGGTAAACTTCGAGAAGAAATAGAAAATTTGAAGAAAAACATACTGGTCCAATCGAATACTACATTGGATGGTATACAAGCAAAGACACATAACCCTAAGACTTTGTCAATCTAATGTCCTAGGTGTCGCAATAAACATCTTTTACGGGAGTACCCATTAGACAAGGTTAATGTTTGTCAACTTTGTGAGCAAAGACACCCTACCAATCAATGTGTGCTTCTTACTGATCTTAAGAATACTAATAAAAAAACTACTCAAGTTGAAGAAGAAATAATGTCCTAAATCAGTGCCAGGGAGGTAATTTTCCTTATGGCCAAAATCCCAACTCTGCGTGGAGACCCTAGAATAACTGGGCTAGTAATCAATGGCCTCTATCTTGGAATCAGACCTACACTCAACAACCTACTTGGGGAACTCCTTATTGGGGATCTCCTGACTGGGCAACTCAATCATGGGGAACTCAGTAATGGCCAAACCAGTCACAACAACAATGGTACCCACAACATATTGCTCCCCAATGGAATCAAGGATAGAATCAATTCTATACTGGTCCTAGTAGGAATCAACAATAGAATTTGTTGCTACCAATTTAGAATCTTCCTTAGACTAAATAGGTGAGTCAACCTCAACTTCTGGCACAACCACTTCCCAATCCAAAGAGTAGTAGATAGAATACTCTGGTATACACTATGGAGAAAGATCATGTAATAGGTCTAAATGCAATTCATTGTGGAAATGTTCAGTTACGATCTGGTAGGACACTTCAATCACCCACTATTGAGGAAGTAGTGGATGAACCCCTTTCTCAAAATTTTGAGAAAGATACTATACTACCTATGGATATAGTTGAGTTTCCAACAGTAGGAGCTGTTGGTCTTCCTCGGGAGGAGGAAGGTCATTCTTTGACTAAGTCCAGTAAAGATAGTCCTCCAAAGGAGAAAGGAGTAAACTCAAGCGCCATTTCTGGAGCGCTTAAAATCAACAATTCCAAAAGATACTCTGAAAATGTCATTAGTTTTTGAAACTGCATTAATTCAGGAGATTAAACAATTGCATATAGAGGTTCCCTTGCTGCAAGCAATAAAGGAAATTCCTGAGTTAAATCAGTTGATTAAACAACTATGTATTAGAACCCTAGGAAGGAAACTAAAGAAAATAAACACTGTGCATATTGATGGTTATCTAGCTGAATTTTTGTTTGGGAATACGGTTGCTCCAAAATATGATGATCCTAGGAGTCCACTAATTACTATTACAATTAACGAGGTAGCAATACCTAATGCATTGGTGGATTTGGGAGCAGATATTAATGTAATGACGATGGATGTAATGGAGAAATTAAGTCATACAGATTTAATGCCTACAACTATAGTCTTGCAGATGGAAAATTAGTCTATAGCCATTCCAAAAGGTGTTATAAAGAACGTTCTTGTTAAAGTCAATGGATGGGAATACCCAGTTGACTTTCAAATAATTCAATCATTTACACCTAAAGATAGTTATCCAGTAATTTTGGGAAGACCATGGTTGGCTACTATCACTGCTAAAATCAATTGTCGAGAAGGCGGTATAACCATTTCACATGGTCTTGATAGTAAACATTTATTTTTATATCCTCTTGCTAAACCAATTGAGTATAATAAAGTTTGGGTTGTTGAACCACAAGAATTTAGTGGGTAGGATAGTTTGGCCTCTTTGGCCATGGTAGTGATTAAACATGGAGAGGACTTAGAGGATGAGTTAGTGAATGAGGTGGCACATTTGGCTATAAGTACTAGTGAAGAAGTAATAGAGGATGTACCAAAAATTTTAGGACAACCGATTGATATAAGTGGGATGGAACAAAATTATGCTACCTTGGGGATGCCTTGTCCCTTGGCTAATATGATTCCTAGAATGAGTTATTTCTTTGATTATATTACAAAATTTCACTAACTCATACCTCATAGTTTTCCTCTCAACACTTTGTTACGACCAATACATACTATCACTTTAGCTTATCCAGGAACAAAAACAATTATGTTGTTACCAAGAAAAACTGTGAATATCAATAGTTGGTTGACATAAATACAAGAGGATAAATTATTTAATGTGATGGTAAAAAGGTCTAAAGCTTTTTCTTGGGATTATATAGACATGAGGGGTATTCCCCCAAGTGTTTGTACTCATAACATTTATACTGATCCTAATATAAGACCTGCTTGTCAACCACAAAGATGACTCAATCCTGCATTAAAGGATCTTGTTAAAGTAGAGATTGAGAAATTCCTTTGTGCCATCCCACTTATATCAAAGAAAAATGGCAAGTGGAGAATTTTTGTGGATTATAGAGAACTTAATAAAGCCACCTTTAGAGATTATTTTCCCTTACCATTTGTTGACCAGGTTTTGGACAATTTAGCTGGAAGGAAATATTTTTCTTTCCTAGATGGATTTCGTGGTTACAACCAAATTCAGGTAGCACCAAAAGACCAAGACAAAACCACATTTACTTGTCCTTGGGGTACATATTCATGTCAAGTTCTTCCTTTTGGACTTTGTAATGCTTTGGCTAATTTTCAAAGGGCCATTTTGGCTATATTTGCAACACTTGTTAATGATTGTGTAGAGGTTTACATGGATAATTTCATAGTATATGGGTCAACCTATGATGAAGCCCTTCAAAACTTGGATAGGGTTTTGCAAGTTTGTGAGGAAAATCAATTGTCCCTTAGCCATGAAAAGTGTTTAATAATGGTAGAACAAGGAATAGTCTTAGCCCATCACATTTCCTCAGAAGGAATAAAAGTTGATCTTAAAAAAATTGAAGTCATACAACAATTAACTATACCTCAAACACAAACAGATGTTCAAATTTTTCTTGGACATGATGGATATTATAGAAGGTTCATAGAAAGCTTCAGTAAGATCGCGGCCCCTATGTTTTCTCTACTCCAAAAAGATGTGGAGTTTAGTTGGATGTCTGAGTGTCAACAATCATTTGAAATGATAAAAGAAAGGCTTGTCTCTACTCCTGTACTACATGGACCAAATTGGAGTATTCCCTTTCACATTTATGTTGATGCTTCAGATGATGCAATTGGTCTAGTATTAGGACAAGAAGATGAGGATGGGGGTAAATATGCCATATATTTTATTAGTAAAAACTTAACATCTGCTGAGAGAAATTACATGACAATAGAAAAAGAATTCTTAGCAATTGTTCATGCCATTAAAAAGTTTTGTCATTATATTATAGGATATAAAGTTACGGTTTACACAGATCATTCAGCTGTAAAATATTTAATGAATAAACTTGTAGTTAATGGTCAAATAATGAGATGGTTATTACTACTTCAGGAGTTCAACGTGACAATACTTGACAAACCAGGAAAATTTAATGAGGTGGCAGATTTTCTATCTCGAATCAAACAAGAAGAGGGCAATAGAGCACCTATACAAGATGAGTTCCCTGATGAATTTTTTTTGCTATCTCTATAAAGGTTCCTTGGTTTGCTGATATTGCCAACTATTTGGCTACTTCTGAAGTACCTCCTGAATTTAAATTTAAACAAAGAAAGTGATGTATTCGAGAATGTGCACTATTTAAATGGATTAATGGGATGTTATTTCGTTGTGGACCTGACATGGTTTTGAGAAGACGTGTCAGGGCTGATGAAACTTATAGTATTCTAAGGGCCTATCGTGATGATCCTTCAGGGGGTCATTATTCTACAAAAAGAACTTCACATAAAATACTAGGTACTTTATATTATTGGCCTTCAATGCATAAAGATGTTAAAAAATATGTTCATCATTGTGATGAATGTCAAAGAGTAGGAAGACCAACTGCTTCAACAGAGATGTCGTTTCAACCCCAGGTAACTTTGGAACCATTTGAAAAATGGGGGTTAGATTTTATCGGCCCCATAGATCCTTCCTCACAAGGGAAAGAGTATCTATTAGTCTATACTGATTATCTAAAAAAATGGGCTAAAGTTTAAGCTTTATGAGTTGCTAAAGAAGAGAAAGTTGCTGATTTTATCTATAACAAAAAATTTCTTCGATTTGGAGCCCCTCGAACTATTGTTACAGATCAGGAACCCCAATTTATGTCCAAATTCCTCCTAGCATTTATAGACCATTTTTAGGTGAGCCATAAGAAGTCATCCCCCTATCACCCTCAAGCAAATGGTCAGGTAGAGGTGACTAATAGAGAGTTAGAAAACATTCTGACAAAAACTGTTTCGTCAGGAAGAGAAGATTGGGCCAGGAAGTTGCCTGAAGCTATTTGGGCATATAATACAACATGGAAATCTACAAATGGATTCAGTCCCTATGAGCTTGTTTTTGGAAAGAAACCTCTTCTTCCCATTGAATTTGAACTTTAGACCCTACGAACAGCCTTGGAATTGGGTCTAGATTTGAAACGAGCTCAAATAGAACATTTTTTTTTAGTTAAATGAGTTGGATGAGCTTCGTCTAGATGTTGTTCATCAAACTAAATTAGTTCAACATCAACAGAAAGTTTGGAATGACAAATATATTAAGGAAAGGGAATTTCATAATGGTGACTGGGCCTTGCTATTTGATTCAAGATATAAAAATCATAAAGGAAAACTCATAACTCATTGGCTTGGGCCATATGAAATTTCCCAGGTTTTCTCGAATGGAATAGTTCAGTCAAAACCTATCGATGGCGATTCATGAACTCTCTTAGTAAATGGTCATCACCTATGTATTTATCGCAAACCAGTTAATAAAGAAGAATTTACAAAGCTGGTAGAACTGCAAGGAGAAATCCAATGTATTGACTCTGCTAAGGCAGAGTCTTTTGATTTAAATGATTGTATGTTATCAAAAAAAAATGTACTTATTTCATTTTTTTAGCATCTTTCTTAAAATTTCAGATTTAACATGTATTTTCATTTTGGTAGGAATTTTTCATAAAGGAATAACAACTTCTGGAGCACCATTCCATGATGCTCCAGAACATGATCATTCAGTCAGCCAGTGCTCTTAACTTGATGATCTGAACACTTGATGCTCCAGAACTTTCATTTGGTCACTGCTCTGGCTGCATCCTTCAACAATGCTCCAGAACTTTCATTTGTTCACTGCTCTAGTTGCATCCTTCAACAATGCTCTGGAACTTTCATTTGGTTGTTGCTCCGACTGCATCCTTCAATGATGCTCGAGAACTTTCATTCATTGTTGTTCCGACTGCATCCTTCAATGATGCTCCAGAACTTTCATTTGATCACCATTTCAGTTGCATCTTTTAGTCGTGCTCCAAAACTTATCCACTTTTCTAGTTCCTAATGCATGTCTTACGTGTGCTCTGGAACTTCGTCCACCTTCTTAGTCTGAATGCATGCTTTACGCATGCTCCAAAATTTATTCATCTTCATTCCGCCAACTCCTTTCTAGAAAATTTTCAAATTTTTTTCTGATACTTTGGTTATCATACATTGGTACACGTGTCTTCTTCTGTCATTGTAAATAAAAGCCGTTGTAATTGCCTATCTTTATTAATAACTTTGTCATCCACGAGTCTCTTCATTCATGTCATAATAATTATACTGTCACCTTAGCCAATCCCCTTGCATCATCCTGTCAAATTGTGAGGTACAAGATCTTCAAGCGATCATGGAATGGAAGTAAGTACAAATATTTGCTTTAAATAAGTATTTATTTTCGAATAAAATATAATTAATTGGCAAGAGTTTCTTTTCCCAATTTAGTAAATTGAACCATCTGGTGATTAATTGTTAAGTACACCACTCTTTTTGCAGCCCTTCATGCAAAATGAAATCATTACAAAGTAAGCTCCAGGCAAGAGTAGAGTAAATGATATCAGTTTGATCATATCTTCAAAAATTCCAATGCACAAGTCCTTGGCATTATTGAATTTTTCAGTAGGGTGGTAAGCAAGAGAGACAAGAAAATAGGTGGCACAAAGAAGAAATCTAAACCAACTTCTGTAGAAAAGTTGTTGGGGTTAAGTAATATCTCCCGACTGTTTGAGGAAGTAGGCTAGTTGGATTTTATCAAGAAATTTGAAGGGTATAATGAAAATTTGGTGAATGAGTTTTCCGAAAGCTGCTCTAATGGTCAGGTGATTCTGCATGGGAAGCATTTTAAGGTGAGTTCAAAAGTTATCTCTTCTATTTCAGGGTTGGAAGATTTTGGTATTAAAATATCTGAAACTACACAAATTCCATATCAAAAATTATTAGAATTATTCATTAGACAGGGAGATCCTCAACCCATGATAGTTGTCAGTACTAGGGGACAAAATAAAGGGTTTCAGAGAGCCTCTATTTTAGAACCCTGGTGTACTGTTGTTGCATGGATCATTAGATATTTCACTTGTGAAGGTCAACTTGGCACTATTGTAGGACCAACATTCCGCATATTAACACATTTGCGGCATGGGTACGAAAACCCTGCTCTAAGGGTTAATTTTCCTCATTTCTTGAGTGATTCTATTAATTCTTCAATAGAGAGATACAAAACTAGTTCAGGACCATTAAAACACCATGGGTTAATTCAATTGATTTGTAAATATTATTTTTGTAAGAAACCTCAAAGTAAATGGGAATTTTTTTTGGGGAAGTTTGATAAGCCTACATTAGGAAGGAAGATAGAATTGGGTGAATCCTCAAAACAAGTTGCTTCACCTTCTGGAGAAACTTCCCCTAAAAACCCTAGAGCTCCTGAACCCCAAATTCATACCATAATTGGTGAGGAAGTGCCAAAATTAAGAAAAGATGAGTTTGAAACTCTGGCCTAGAGAGAGGATGTAGAGATAATGAGTCCAAATGTGGATACTCATCCTGTTAAGAAGAGGAAAAGAAGAACTATTCTTCTAAGTGATCCAACTATTTTAAATTATTAGGATACTCCTCCCTCCTTTAAGGAGGAATAAGATTATCCTTTGGGTCTGCAAAAACCCCAACATAGAGTAACGAGAAAAGGTCTAAAGCTAAAAAGAAAAAGAGGAATCTGGAAATTGAGGAGTCAATTCACCAATCCTTAGAAAAAGAAATATCTATTGAGGAAGTGCATTTTCATTTGGTATCTGAAGAGGAAGCGGTAGAACAAGAAAAACAGGGAATAGAAAAGGAACAATCTCCACTTTTTAGGGAGATTGATGATAGAATGTTAGGGGAATTGTCTCCAGTCATTAATAAAGCTGTTGAAATTGTTGAAACTAAAAATATTAATATGGAGTTTGAAAATTTGAAATTAGAAATAGAAGAGTTAAGAAATCAGCTGCATGAAAATAAAGAAAGAATGGAATTACAACAAGAGGAAATCATGGTGTATAAGACTGTAATAAATGAAAGGAATCAAGAAATTTATGATTTAAAAATGGAAATGTAGGGAAAAGATACATCTATTAGTGAACTGCAATTACAAATTCAGAATTGTGATAAGGAAAATAGGATACATAGGGATGAATTAAATAAAGAAATTCATAATTTAAAAGGGAATTTTATGCTCATGTTTTCAGATTTTGAAGAGGAAAGGAAAAGACAAAAAGAAGAATTGAATACTTCTCTTAGTAAGATTGTAGAATTAGTGTAGGACTTACATGAAAGCACTGGTAAACCAAAGATGGAATCTAGAGAAGTTCAAACCGATCCAACGGTAACTGAATGGTTACAAATTTAGATTCCTCCATTATTGATGAAATGGATGGAACATTGCTATTTTCTTAGGAATGTACAAATTGAGAATAACAGATTGAAAATGGAAATGGTATTATTAAGAGAAGCATTTCATAAAGCTTATAAGGGGAAATAAGACGCTTGTCAAATAGTTGAATTTCTTTTATCTTGTAGAAGGCCATCTAGATTATATTCCATGTTTTTGAATGAGCAATGTTTTAGATGGAAATTTCTTAGGATCTACAATGATCAACCCTATGAACCAAATGATAAATAATTTGTGAAAGTGTTTGCAGACTCAAAACCTGAAGAGCAAGATATGCTCTGTGAATTCTTTACCCATGATCTTTTGTTAGAGCAACATACTGATTTCTTTGTTAATCTTTTTGTGGGAGAAGTACAATTAAGATCTTTGTTGTCTACTCTGTGGAATAAAATCCATTGGAAAGAACGAAATAAAGAATATGTTCAAGCAGAGAAAAGTGTAGGACTTCAAATAAGATCTCCAAATAGTAGACCAACAACTTTTAAGAAGAAATTTGTAGCTCTTTTGCTGGATGAGAAAATCAAAGAAAGGTATGATAACAGCCTTCAGGTTTGCTATAATCATTTTATAAAATAGGGGAAAAAATTGGTTGGAAAGGCTTGGCATGCATGTGAAGAAAGATACACTCCATTGCCTATATATTTAAAGAAAAGAGAAGTGATCTCTCTTCTTGGTCTTAGATGGTCCTTCAGAAGAGCAGATGCCTTGGCCAAAATTCTAGGAGATCTCAGAACAAAATGGATAGGAATGAGGTACATACCTCCTTTACTGCTATATTCAACCCCTGCTTTCCATATTAACACAGATCAGGATGACAGAGTCTTCAATGAATGGAAAAGGGGAGTTACTTTTAGTGTAGGTTTCCATAATTCCCCTATTAACTTTGATGACACAGTAAAAGACTTATATGATATCAATGCAAAGTATGAAGAAGGGAGTGGAGGGTAAATTTATAATCAGGGGATAGGAGGACCTACCAAGAACTAGGAAGGTGAGAAAATGATGAGGTAAAAATAACCTCATCATAATAATGCCACAAAGACCTGGTTCATATATGCAAATCGCTATCCTCTACCAATTAATTAAATTTTTGAAGAAATGATTGATTAATTTAGTAAGAACTTGTATAAACTTTTTTTCTTTTGATTTCTTAAAGTAATTTTCCAATACAAATTTAATGGGATGTCTTAAGTGTTTTGTAGATAATAATCGGTCAACCAAGTTACAGATTGAAGTATCTAGCTGGCACGCGCTCCAGAACAATTAGAGATATATGCTGGAAGTATGCTCCAGAACTTCAGGATGATGGACTGAAAATGATGTTCTTAAAAGATGTTATTTCTATTATCTTTTGAATAAAAGACTTTATGGCTTGACTTGAGCCTCTTAAATGCTATGTAATAGGATAGACGAGTTATATGTAGACCGGTTTTAGATATTTTTCAGTGGTTATCTATACTGGCTGAAATATAGCATATAGTTATAATTTCTCTATAAAAGATACAATCGCTGGAAGTAACATATATAGTAAAAAAGTAATGTTATGCTGACAGAATGTTTTCCAAAAGTTTATAAATAAAGAGATTGTTATCTCAAATTCTGAGTTATGAGTTATGGATGATAACTATGTTTAATAGAGATGTTTCTGAGATAGCTGTGGATGTGAGCTGGGAATGAATGTGTTTTCCCACGAGCTGGCCACTCGATGGGAGTAGATAAGTGTTTTCTTTTGTTATACTAATGTTTTGTAGAGAGTTGTTTAAATTCACTAATATGAAATCTTAGTTTTGAGGCATTTGTTATCCTTTCAACTTTCGTAGCTGTTGTTACTTACTGTTGGAGTTTTAACTGTTAAGAAAATTTTTTATGGATTGTATTAAGATTTTTTGTTCTTATAATCAGTATCTTAGTTTAAATTGATTCTATTTTTGTTTAACTCAGTTATTATGCTTTTTAAATTAGTATACTCATGTTTATAGTTCAAGTATTTTATGTTTTCTTAGGAATAGATTACTTTTCAATTTGATAGTTAAACAATTTGAAGTTAGAATTAATTTAAAGTTGTTCTTAAAAAGTTAATGAACCTGATGGAGATACTCTGGAACTCTTCTATTGCAGATTGCCTTGAACACTACTTGGTCAACAATTTGGATATTTTATTCTAAAGTAATGGGACCTAACGACAGCCTATCAACACCAATTAGACTATCTCCTTTGGTTTCTATGAAATTACTTTATGCATGTGAAGCCCTTGGAAAAATATTTCATAACATCAAAATATTCCTTATGCAAAGTCCTAAGTCCTTTTACTTTATTAAGTCATGTTCCTTCATTGCCTAGGTGTGGCCCCCTTTTAAAATGTCTTATTCTTCATGTGCTTTAATTTATGCCTTAGGTCACCCACATGATGAGTTTAATGTTGACAAGTGTCTCAATTTTATGTCTTTTGTCATTTTGTGAGTAATATTTTATCAAAAGTATGCCTTTCAAACCATGGGAAGCTATTACCAGGTAGGTCCTTTATCGAGAAATTAAGATGGGCATGGTGTTTAGTCCCACAAATTCTTATGTTGCAAGAATTCAAGCTTTTAGTTGTTTCATTGAACCCTTTGGGTGGACCCACAACAGGACCATAAAAGAGCAAGAAGATGACAAGTGGTAATGGTTCTAATAGGCACGCAATCTGAAGATGAAATGCGTGCCACCTAGTACAATCTGGTGTATTTTCTTTCATTTTGTGGAGGTTATTATATTAAGGTTTGATCTAACTACATAACAATGGGAGGTTGCCACATGGCAATGCCTAAGCCATCTTATGAATCCATAAAGGGTATTGAACAAAATTACTAAGTATTTCAGCATGAAAGGAAGCTTAAATGGGCATATATTTGATGCCATATGGCATGATCTAAATGGTTTAAACTATTCCATAGGCCTTCATCTATCATTTTATTTCATGGTCGTGAAATTGTGAGAGACTACCATGTGGATTCTAGTGACTCTATTTCTTGGTGATGAAGCTCTAACTAAGCTGTTAAGTGACTCCACATGGATTAATTTGATTGGATCATGATTTTTTCAAATCAATTCATATATTTTCAAATCAACATGACCAATTAACATCGTTTGATCAGGATTCTGCGTAAAGATCAAAAACCCAAATTCAAACCTATTGAATGGGTAGTTGCATGCTTTCTATCTTTCATGAATTGAGAATAATGGTAAAAAGGGCACTATCTAGCTAAGAATTTAATGATTTTCTCATAAAAGTAGAACTTTGGGCATTCTAACACTTCACGTAAGCATTTAGAGAATCCAAAGAGAAGATTTGGTGAACTTGCAATATTTTTTGCATTGAGATAGGGTTTATGTGTATACAAACCAATAAGTGCATCTATTAATTGAATTCTTACTGAATTTCCTATGAAATTTCTTACAGTTTCTTGCTATTGTGTTGAAATTGCATTTTAGGGTTTTACTCTAGGCTAGGGTGTAGTTATTGATGTTCAATTTTCTAAAAGTTCCCTAGTTGCTACATAATTTTCATACAATACCTTAGAGACACTTTGTGAAACCATAGTTTCCTTTCAATTTTACTCAAAATGACTCCATTATGAGCCAAAGCCTTTTCTTCCTCCCCAAACTGAGCTTTTCATGATGACTTAGTAGCCTAATTTCCTAGTTCCACCACTCATAAGTTCAAATTTCAGGGACCTGGGTCTATCGAGGGTTTGGTGGATGTGTTTCATGGGGTTAAGGATGTGTAAATTCCTCAAGCTAGATTGACATTGTTCTATCACTGGTATGAGAAGAAAAATGTTAATACCCCCATGTTGAATGTATTAAAATATGACTTAGGGAAGTTGGTTGTCCCTAATGTGTTCATGAATATTGACCTATTAAAGGCTATGGCTATGAAATATGATGAAGCAGTCAGAACTATTACTAATGCGATAGGTAAGGCCATGGTGATGATTAATAAATAGTCAATCTCAGAAGTATTCCAACTCAACATGTTGGTCAATAAACCCATTGACTTTGAGGCCTTCAAACAAAAATAAAATTAGAATAAGAGCACCTACCGAGCAATATTATTTCCAAGGTTTAGGGTTAAGGGACATAATGGAAAGTGTGTGAGGATCTCTCCTAGTGAAGTAGAACCATTCAAGGTTGGTAGCTTCAAGAATTACTAGATTAATAATTACCATTCATTCTTCCAAGGCTTGGAAATGGATAAGAAAGAGAGAGTTCCAATTGCTTTGATGTTCATGGAAATTGACATTCAAAATGTCATGGTTAATGAGGAGTTTGATTTTGCAACATACTTTTTGATGCCACGCATAGGGGATTGATTGACATCAAGAATGTAAAACAATGAATTAGATTTTGGTGGTATTCTTTACTTCGCCACATTTTTTTTATATAGAGGTAGAATTGAGTTTAGCCTTGCATTTTAGATTTGTGACAAGGGTAAGGATGGTATTGATTATCCAGTTCAATAGTGGACACATGTATGGGATAGGGACTATAATCATGACAACTATGTTACCTTCAAAAACCACTTTTCGACAAGGGTGTTGTATTTCTTACATGGTCAATTACCTACGATGCCTACTAAATTGTTGGATTTTCTAAGGCCTATGGAGAGGAAGCCTAATTTAGGCATTAAGCATAATTGGGGAGATATTACTCTCCATTCAAACTGTACTTTGATAAGGATAAATGGAAGCTTTTTAGGACCTCATATCCTACCAAGATATGTTCCATTGAGAACTGTCTTTAAAGAAGCCATTTGGTAGTTAGTTTATGCAGAGGAGGAGCACTTGGCGAACCAGAAAAAGGGTTCATTATTCCCATTCCTTACCATTTTCTCAGACTTTAGAATGATTAAGGATGGATGGAAGAAACTATTTGATAAATTCAAACCCCTCAAGATGACTCAACTAGGAGTAAGAAATTTTGATCTAGAAGGATTCATCAACAAATTGAGAACAACCATAAGAAGGTCAAAGTTTTATCATGACACTAATTATAGTGAAGATGTAATGAAAAATTACCTCAGTGAGAAGGAGTTCAATGAAAGAAAAGCTAAGTGGATTAAATTCTAGAGGATAGAAGAAGAAAAGAAGAAATAGGGTGCTTCTTTCAAGGGGACTTATGCAGATGTAGATGATTCAATTTTGGGGATCTAGACAATATGATAGAATATAGATAAAATCATTAGTGAAGCCCCTCCAATTAAGCAAAGAGAAAATGGAAAATCCCCAATGTTGGAAGAAAGGACAATCTACCAGCATCCAAAATCCCAACCTTATGTATTTAGGAGGAGGCCAAAAGGGGTTGTGATCAGAGAATTGGCACCACAATCTACACCTTCTATACAGATGTCCCCACCTTCTCCACTGATGAAATAAGCTCCCCTCTCTCCTACACAAAATGTGATTGATATTGATTCTCCCCCAAGAGAGACATTCCCCAAAAATAGGAAAGTAGAAAATACTTCTCTGGTTGATTACTAAATTGATCCAAATGATGATGATGAATATGAGGTCACTAGGGATGATGTAATGAGAACAATTCCATCTCCACAGAGATGAAAATGTGCAACCTCTAGTGAACAAGATGATAAAAGACATACTTGGAGGTAGGGACAAGAATAGGGATATAAGGGAATTGACATGCAACACCTTCCTCGATGGTGACACATTTGTCAAATCCAAGGAGTTCAAGGAATTCATTTGGATATGTAAAAGAGAATAATATGTTAAGAGATTGGAGGAAGAAATGACAAAGTATCTAGGTGAGACAAGAACCCAAGCTTATAATAGGCTAGTAACACAAATAATTGTTGAATAGAAGTATATTACACCAAAAGTGGGCATGTGAATGGTCAGAGAAAGTGGAATACTCTTTCTCCCTAGATGTGATATAGCCTCTACCATTTACTTAGACACAGTGAAAAGGCATGATGCAAAAATATTCTCCTCAGAAGATGAAGTTGTAGTAGCATTGTTTGTATCTAGGTTTAATTCGAGATGGGAAACCCTTGCTATTTGGGCATTAGCCCCAAATTCCAATAAAACAAAAGTGGCAGAGCTAGCATGGGACTTGAGAGGAGGTCTTATCGTTAAAAGAGTATCAAACACCTCTACAGTTGAGGTAGGCACCTTAGTAGTGAATGTTGCATAGTTTAGTAGGGAAACTAGTAAGTCATCACATGAGCAATATAACAAATGCTTGAAGGATTACCAAGATCTGCTAAATGAGTATAATAATGATAAGGAAAAATACCATAATTGTAGAAATAACTTCAACAACAATGGACAGAATAGTAGGTAGCATCACCCCCACCACCTTCAATGGTAATATTAGTGAGAGGTGATAGATCAATGGTTTCTAGTACCTCATCTAATCCACCCCCAAGAGCTCAAAATGAGAGAGAAGCATTACTAGAGTATATTATTACTTATCAAGAGCTCTTGATGCATTGTAATGATGACAAGTATCAAAAAAATATGGTTGTTATCTTAAATATGTTAGGAAATATGATGGACAAGATATTTAGAAAGGTGGACAATGTTCACAAAAATTACTCTCAAATGGTGACAACAATTGATATATTTTCTAGGGATAAAATAGAGGCCATTCGTCTAATGAAAAGCTAGATTCCTATATTCAATTTTTAATTGGAATGTGTAAAGGATCTGCATATGATCCGAATAAGCCTCAAGAGATTGTCCCCACCTACCAAATTGTCAATAAAATAGGGGAGTATCAGGTATTAGTAGATCCTTTTGAGGATAAAATAAAATAAATGATTAAATAATTTGATGATAGTGACTTGGGCATATTTCCTGACATAAGGAAATCTAATGAGAAGTTAAGCCATGTAATCAATAGAAGGCACAATTTGAGAGAATCACAAAAACATTGGCTTATCTCATTTGTGATAAGGAAAAAAATTATATAGGGCTCATGAAGAACAACTTGGACAAGTTATGGGATACTAATAGATTCTTAGAGGATTTTGAAAAGGAATCTAAGAATGTAGTTGTTAAGTACAATAAATACAAAGAAAAATTGGATGAGTTCCTTGCATTTCAATGTCCAATTGAAGAAGAATATAAAGATTGGGATGAAAAATACAATATTTTTTCTAAGTTGTAAAATTTTATGACTTGGCATTGATTATTCTCTCATTCTTTCTTGAGTCGGTGATGTCCTTTTGTTCTTTCTGATCTACTTGACATCTTTTGAAATCTTCATCAATTTAAATATGAATTTTGTCTTATAATCATCCTAGTTTTTGTCTTCATCTACCTATTCAGTATTTATCAACCCTTTGATACCAAATGAATCTATAGAGAAGGATTGAAAAAGTAAGTTACAACTGTCTTCATCAAGCACTCTTGGAGAAACAAATATTTACAACTACAATGATAATAATATTTTTCCTTTATGGAACATTCCCCCCATGGCCAATTGTAATCATATTTTGTTATGTAATAGTTTCTAAGATGAAAATGTGACATGTGTAATTTGGATCGAGGATTATTTTGCTCGCTTGCTCTTATAAAAGGGAATTCATGGCCATTAGGATGGGATATTGGAGAAAATTTTGTATTGCAAATCAAATACCGATAGAGTCTATATTTTGGTTGAGAGACATTTGAGAATAGGTTGTATATGTGAATGTTTGTATGATGATACTAGTTCAAACATGAATACAATTATCAAATTTTGCAGCTTATTGTCTCCTACTATGTAAAATTTATCAAGGATATTTTTATTCATCATCTCAACATTTTTTATGTATGAATTTTTTTCTTATGGCTTTTGCTCAAGTAGTAGATTAAAATTTTTTAAAAAATATGTTGAATGTGATGAATGTTTATAGGGAGTTGTAAGTAGAGTTAGTTTTAAATGTAGAAGTGTAATGGTGTAATACATTGTTGGAGTGCTTCATTGAACTCAGGGAAAATTATTTGTTATACAATAGTTCATTTAAATACAACTCTTGACTCCATACCCTATGTTAAGGCACCAATCTCTAAATCTTTGTTTTTGATACATCTACATGGTCATCTAATTAAAAATAAATCATGAAACTCCTAATTTCTATATTAAGTTATGCATATAATGTTATTTACATGTGAACTCCTATAATTGAGTGTCTAAAATTCTAAAGTTCAAGCCAATATATAGAGTTCATCTATAGTTCTTTAGCATTTTTGTGAGAACATATCTACTTGTCATAGTATTTGAGATAATGGAAAAGGAATCTTAAAGAACACTATAAAGGATCACCCTCCTAGGTTTTGTAAATATTGAAGTGCAGAGGGAAAGCATTATCCAATTTTCTCCTATTCATTTTCAAATCCTTCAAGATAATTAACCATTAGAAATGATTATTCTATAGATTATCTTTGAGATTAGCTTGGGAATTAAAAAACACCAATAGTGTTATTTCATCCCAATTAGTTCATGAAACTTATGCTAATATTATATCTCCTCCATCTCTTACTTCTTCAAAATTTAGGATTACTAAATCTATGGTTTCTAAAGATTTAGGAAAAAATAACATCAAATTTGTGTTATATGTAATTTTTTTGGATGAACACTTGACATGAATAGGAAAATTATTTAGTGAATTTCATGTTTTAGATTTGTTAGGAACATTTAATTATAGCCACATCAATGATCTCTCACCATATTTACATCTCTGGATCCAATTCTATATCAAATTTTGCATGGATCATCTATGAAAAATTTAAAGACTTACATTCTTCTTCTCACATGTGAAGACTTCATGAACATATCTATATGTCTATTTCTTATCAAGAAGATAAATATTGTTCAAAATTTAGGGATCACCTTTTAAGTTCTTCTTCAAGTGCCACTTATCATTATATGATCTCTCTTCTTATGTGGGGGCCTCCATAGTCTCCTTTTTTTTCTCTCTTATGCAGGAAAAATATCTTATATTTTTGTGATAGTAGTCCTTGGGGAGTCATGTTGAGTCTTCCTTCTTTATTCTTCACTTAATATACATTCTTACATATATTTTCTCTTTTGGAGGGATTTTTCTCCTTTACTCTATTAATGATAAATATTTTTCTACATGGGTACCTAACATGACCTAGTATCTAGGACCCAACATAATTTTATCATTTCTCCATAATTTGTACTTAAAGGGGGGTGTTATCGTAAATAGGGTCTTTATACATATGGTTAGCTAATCTCATTTTCTAGCTTAGAAATATTTAAACTTTTCTTAAGTTTAATTAGAGTTTGTTATCCCTTTTATGTCACTTAATAAGGACTTTACATATGTTCTCAAACTTGTCCCAAGTGTTCTAATACATTTTACATTCTTGGAGGCTTAGACAATAATTTACTCCTACCTTCCTTCCTCATATTTGTCCTACATATACAAGGATCCTCATTATACATTTAATACTCTTTTATGATAGTTATCATTATCTTATTTTACTCATAATTCATTTGTGGAATTTATCATTATATTTTGCAGTTATATATTGGCTTCTCGAACGAAAAATACATCACTCAATATCATATTTTTAGCACATTTGAGTATTTTAATAGCATCCATGTATGTCTATCATTTTATTCTATGATTTCCTTTCATGATTGAGAACATACCTTAATTATGATGTAGGAGAATATTTGGGAAGAAAAAATAAATCATGCATAATTGTGGTTAGTTTTTATATATTTATTAGACATGGTATTTCATTGCATTATTATTTGTGGTTTTGGTATAGTATTTTAGAGGTGTACTAGGTGGAAATATCTATGTTTAAGAAGAGTTAGTCCAAGGAAATTACTTATATAGGAATAATACTAGTAGACTACCATATTTATAGAATAAATATTGGTACTAGAGAAATTGGAGCTTACAACAATCAAGGAGAAACTAATAATTCTTTTTGGTTCAAAAAGGGATGTCATTGGACACAAATTTTTTGAGGAGTTTATGGAATTTTCCATCTAGAACATAACAAAACATTAAGGAGGTTAGAGATTGATATGTATTTATGTTTTCCATTATCATTTACAATCAAGATGGAGGTGAAGGATGGCGTTGCGTTTCTGCAAGCCGAGCTAGGGCGATCGTGCCCTAGCTCGTTCTCTGTGTGTTGCTCGCTTCTGCGTTGTGGGGGGGGTTTTGAAGCTATCGGGGCTGTGGTGGTGGGGTTTTTTTCTTTTCTGGAGGCCTTCTTGCTACTGTTTGGGTGGCTTGTGGGTGGAAGGGTTTTGATCCTGCCCTTGGGGTCTTTTCTTTTTTCCATTTCTTGCTAAAGTGTCCTGGGGGTTTGCATGCCTGCTGGGGATCTTGTTTTTTGCTATGCCGGGTGGGGAAACATCTGGGGTTAGCCCCAAATTGGATTTCCGTTCAGCATTTGGTTCGAAGCCTTCGGCGCATGGAGTGAATGTTTTTGATAATACGCTGTTTTCTTCAGAGATGGAGATGAATGATCTAGGATCGGTTAATGGTTCCCGAATTACGAAGATTAATGGGTGTTTGGAAAGATGCAAAGAGCGACCGAAGCTGATTATCCCGATGGAAATGCTTGCAGATGATATTGAATACTATTCAAGGCACTCTTTTTATTGCAAGTTCATGGGTTTGAGAGTCTCGCTGCATTTTTTGGAATCCTGGGCTCAACGGACTTGGATGCCGGAGGGGGAGATGGAGATTAGGCTCCTTGCGAACAACTTTTTTATGGTCTCTTTTGATTGCATGGCAGATCGGAATAAGGTCTTCGAGGGTGGCCCCTATTTTTATAACCAGGTGGGTTTGTTTATCAAGCCATGGCATGCTGGCTTCAACCCGACTGAGGCAATACCGAGTCGGATTCCAGTTTGGGTTCGGTTGCCGTGGTTTCCAGTTGAGTGTTGGCGGGATGACGTGTTGCATTTGGTGGCTTCAATGCTCGGTAAACCTATTGGGTCTTCACAACAGACGCAGTACAAAAAGGTAATGACTTTTGCTCGTATCTGTGTAGAAATTGATTTAAGCAAGCCACTACCAGATTCTGTTGAAGTGAGTGCTGGATCATATACTTGGGTTCAACAGCTAGATTACGAAACCCTACCTTTTCGGTGTCGTCTTTGTCATGAATATGGTCACTTGCAGCGTAGGTGCCCTAGGGCTAAGCCTGTGGGGCCCCAACCTTCTCAGCCTTCTCGTAATCCTCCTAGGACTGATAATGGTAAGGAGCCTATTCCGGGTGATGGTAATGGAGATGATGGTTATGTCCCTGTTAAGGCTCGCAATAGGAATCGGGGCCAGAAGCGGACCTTGAGGGAGAGGCAGGATGATGAAACTTTTAATAGGTTTGAGGTGCTGGATGATCTCAGCCAGGAGGAAGTGAATCCGGGGTTGCTGAACTTGGATCAGGGAACTTTGGGTACAGGACAGGATGGGCCACCATTGGAGGCCATGCAGGATGTGCAGGAGATTGGGGTTGGGCAGATGGATACAGATCAACAATTGATTGTCCAGACTGAACAAGAATCTTCTATTGGAGCTTCGAAGAGTGGTGGAGGTGGCTCCCCATTGCCCCTGAAAGGTGGCAAGGATGTGGGGAAGAGCTCTTTGGCCTCCTCTCGTTTAGGTATTCAGCAAAATGAACTGAAGAAAGGGGTTGGTGACAGGACTTCCAAGCTGGGAAGGAAAAAGGATATGGAGAAGATTAAATTAACTGGGGAAACTTTGGTGGAGTCAGGGTCAGTCAAGACTCTTGATTCACATTTTTCATGCCCCCAGAAATGATTGTTCTCTCATGGAATGTAAGGGGCTTGAACAGTGGCCCTCGACAAAAAGTTGTTCGTGATTTGGTTAGGAATCATTCTCCGGATGTTCTTTTTCTTCAGGAGACTAAATTATCTGTAGATAATATGTTGGCCATGGCTCCTAAGCTGTGGAAATATGGTGAATGCCAGTGTGTGGGGGCTCTTGGTGCTTCTGGAGGGGTGGCTTGCTTTTGGAACCCTCGGAAGATTTTCCCCCTATGGTGGATGTCCTCTAGATCCTCTATATCCCTTGTCGCCTCTTGGTATGAGACTGGTGAGTGTATTCTCCTCTCTAATGTGTATGCTCCTGTTGAGTTTCTGGGTAAACAACTTCTATGGTCCCATCTTCGTTTTGTTCGTAGCTTAGCTCCTTACCATCCGTGGGTTATGGCTGGCGATTTTAATGCTATTGTGGAATTGTCTGAGAAAAGAGGTGGAATTCCTAGGTTGGAGCCTTCTGCTCTGTTATTCAGAGATAGCATTTCTGAATTAAATCTTATTGATGTTCTACCTAGTAATGGTCGCTTCACTTGGAATAATAGGAGAATTGGTGAGAGTTGTGTTGCTGAGAGGCTAGATCGTTTCTTGGTTTCCTGTTATTGGGTTGGAAACTTATGGTCCACTCGATCTGAAATTCTTGATTGGAGAGGTTCTGATCATTGGCCTATTAAGCTTAGTATTATCTCTGCACGGGGGCCTCGGTCTCCCTCATTCAAGTTCCAGCTTATGTGGTTACGGGATCCCACTCTTCATGATTATGTGGCTGAGTGGTGGCGGATTGGTAGACCAACTTTTGGTACGGCAATGTACACATTCTCCAAGCTTCTTCAGTTTGTCAAATATCAGCTTAAAAGGTGGAATCGGCGATGTTTTGGTAATATCTTTCATGCTAAGGTTGCCGCACAGGAGGAGTTGAATAATATTACGCGGTTGATTCGTGAGAATGGGGCCTCTGAGGATCTTCTAAGGGAGGAGGCTAAGACTTTGAAAGTGGTTGAGGAATTTGAATTGCGGGAAGAAATCTATTGGAAGCAAAAGGCCCGGGTTGAATGGTTACAGGAAGGTGATAAAAACACCGCCTTCTTCTTCAATTCTGTGAAGGATAGGAGGCATGGTAATTCCATTCCTTTTCTGGTGAATGATAGGGGTGAACGTCTTGCCTCGTTTCAAGAAATCTCTGCTGAGGCATCTCAGTATTTTGCTACTTTATTTAGGGAGGATTCACAAGGGGGCTCTGTTGAGGAAGCACAGGTTCTTTCTTGTATTCCTCAGTTGGTCTCCAGGGAGGCGAATGAGTATTTGATGAAAGATATCTCTCTTGATGAGCTGGAGGGGATTGTGTTTCAGATGAAGAAGGGTAAAGCTCCTGGTCCCGATGGTTTCCCGATTGAATTTTTTCAGGAATTCTGGGATATCATAAAGTTGGATCTTCTGGCTGTTGTCCTTGAGTCCCAAAGGAATAAACAGATGCTTCGTGCTCTGAACTCCACCTTCCTTGCTCTCATACCCAAGTGTGAAGGGGCTGATAGGTTATCTCAGTTCCGGCCTATCTCTCTTTGCAATGTGGCTTATAAAATCATCTCAAAGTTATTGGCTGAGAGACTGAAGAAGTGGCTTAAAGTGTTGATTTCGGAGGAACAGAGTGGATTTGTGGCAGGTCGGCAGATTCTTGATGGGGTTGTCATTGCTACGGAGACCATCCACTCCATGGACAACTCCCATGAGAAGGCTATGTTCATTAAGCTGGATATGGCTAAGGCTTATGACAGGGTTAGATGGTCTTTTTTGCAGAAGATCCTTGTTGCTTTTGGTTTTGGTGAGGAGTGGATCCAATGGGTCATGAGCTGTGTCACGTCTGTTTCCTTCTCAGTTTTGATAAATGGAGATCATTCTGAACTTTTTGGTGCCTCTAGGGGTTTGTGCCAAGGGGATCCTCTTTCTCCGTATCTTTTTCTGCTTCTTGTGGAAGGCCTTGGTCGTTTGTTGAAAAGAAGGGTGGAGCTTGGCATCATTCAAGGTTGGCGATGGGGTGGAGACTTGCCTCCGCAATCTCATTTGCAGTTTGTTGATGATACTGCCCTGATGGGGATGGCTACTGTTAGGGAAGCTACTAACTTGAGGCAGGTGTTGGACATATATCTTGTTGCTTCAGGACAATTGATTAATGAGGAGAAGTCTTCCATATTCTTCTTCAACACGCCGAGCCCCATACAGAGAAGAATTGCTAATATCTTAAGGTTTCAGATAGGGGTTCTCCCTTTGACTTATCTGGGTTTCCCAATTTCTGTTCGCCATCTTCCCAAGGGTTCTTGGCAGAATATTATTGATAAGCTCCGTGCAAAAGTTAATCATTGGACCCACAGATGGTTGTCTTTTGCGGGGCGGGTTCAGCTTCTCAAGTCGGTGGTGCAGGCTCTCCCTACCTACAGATGTATGCTTCAGGTGGCTCCGATGGGTTTTCTGAGGGAGTTGGATTCTCTTGAAAGGCAGTTCTTATGGGCGGTAGTTTGGCTTCTTCCAAGTGGAGCCTGGTTAGGTGGGATGTTGTGTGCAGCCCAAAGCAATTTGGTGGTCTTGGTCTTCGACAGTCTGCGTTATCTGGAGTGGCTGTGGCTGCTAAGCTATTTTGGAGATGGTGTGTGGAACAGGATCAGCCGTGGGCCAGGATATTATCTCATAAGTATTTCCCGGGGATTCCACGGCAGGATCTTCCTCGTTACCCTCTTGAGGGGAAAGGTTCAGTGATTTGGAATACTCTTCAGAAGGGTGCAAAGCTTATTAAGGAAGGTTTATTTTGGATCTGTAGACGAGGAACTGAGGCTCTCTTCTGGTCGGATTCTTGGGATGGATTCCCTCCACTTACTTCTCAGTTCCCCAATCTACTTCCTTTGTGCCAAAGATTTCTCGAGGCTGGCTGGGCTAGGGTGAGTGACTTCAAGTCTGTTGCTTCTTTTGGTCAGTTGGAGGTAGCTCATTGGAAGGATCCCGCAGAGTGGCCAGATTTGGGACTTGCGGAAGAAAGTGCTGAGCTTCACAAGATTCTTCATAGTAGGAGTTGTAGTTCTCTTCTGGAAGAAGATATTCTTGCTTGGACCCATAATCCTAAGGGGGTTTACTCTGTTGCTTCTGGTTATCAGGTGTTATTGGCTCAGAAGCTAACTGGGGCAGAGGTTCATTGGTGGAAAAGGGTGTGGAATAAACTCTCGTGGCCTAAATGCAACTGCTTTGTTTGGACTTTGGCTTGGAATAGGTGCTTGACCTGGGATAACATTCGTAAACGGGGATTTCAAGGACCTTCAATTTGTGTTTTGTGTGGGGGAGCGGAAGAGGATTCTTCACATTTGTTCTTTCGGTGCCCCTTTGTTGTGCAACTTTGGCATTGGTGGTGGGAGGTGTGGAAGCTTCCCTGTATTCATGCGTGCTCTTTGGTTGAATTCTGGGATAGTATGGGAAGACCTCCTTCTATGGCTTCCTTTTTGCAGGAAGTTTGGTTCGTGGGCCCTACCTTTCTGCTTTGGCAGATTTGGTTGGAGCGGAACCGCAGAATTTTTCGTGATCAGAAGTTGGTGGGTCGGCAAGTTTGGATGCGTATGCTTGGAATGGTGCAGGAGTCTGTTTTAGCTAAATGTGATGTGGTTTTCCCCTTGGAGAGAGGTGATGCTGAGTTGGTGGCCAGACTAGGTCTTCAAGAAATTCATTCATCTTTTGTCAGTTCTAGGAACTGTAGGCATGGGAAAAAGAGGGTCCAACGGGTTGGAAGGTGGTTACCTCCTCCCAATGGATTTTTAAAGATCAATACTGATGGTTCTTCTAGGGGAAATCCTGGGCCTGCTGGAATTGGTGGGGTTGGCAGGGACTCAGCTGGTTCGGTGATTTTTCTATTCTCTATACATGAGGGGGTGAAGACTGTTAACTTCATGGAGGGTCTAGCAATTCTTCATGCTATGGAGAGGGCCCTTGCTTTGGGATGGAGAAAGGTTATATGTGAAGCTGATTCACAGATTTTGATTAATCTCTTGAATGAGCGAAAGATATCTGATATAAATTGGCAGTTGGCTTCGGTGGTTCAACGGATTCTTCAAGTTAGTTCTCGGATGGAGGAGGCATCCTTTGTTCACATCCCAAGGGAGTGGAATCGCGCTGCTGACTGCTTGGCCAAATGGGCCTCTGAGCAAGATAGTGGTTGGAAGGTTGAGGATTGGGATCAAGTTAACCCTGAGCTGCATCTGGATTTAGACCGGTTCTTGGAAGAGGATAGGAGGATACATGGGGATAGTTGATTTTGTTTTATGTTGTGGGGTTTTCGCCTTGTTTTCTGGGACTGGGTCCCGTGGTTATTATTGTAATGCTCTTTTCTGATTTCTAATAAAGTTTTTACCTTTTTTTTTAAAAAAAAAAAAAAAAAACAATCAAGATGGAGGTAAGGGAGATATATAAGTACAATTAGGGATATGAGGATTTAATATGGCATGAGAAAAGGACTAAACTATATTCCATTACATAATATTACAATTATTTTGAGCATTAATGATAATATACAACTTCAATTTCCCCTCTTTAATGGTTTTCCCGACAAATTTGTGTCAATCTTGCTATGTTCTAGTTTTATGTGTTTGATTTTTGAAAGGATTACATAGTTGGACAGTCCTTTATTAGAACCACCTACGATCACATTAATTTATATGAGACAATAAGGTTTGAATATTGGGAAATATGAGTGGTTGTTCCATGTGTTTTTCTTGTGATTATACCATCAAACTATGGTGACCTACAATAATATTTTCAATAGAATACCAACTAAGATGTAGTTACAAGGCATATTTTAAGTGGGTGTTGACTAGAAGTAGTTTAAAAATAGACTAAGGTAATGTCATAAATAATCCAAGATATTTCTAACATAGTTGGGAAATTGAATGAAGTCATCGAAGAGGTAAAGGAAAATATAATTTAGTTGAAAGCCTTATAGGAAGATAGAAAAAAATGTTCAAGCCAAAAGTAGGAAGATGAAAATGATGAAGAGAAATATGCTATAGATTATGTGCAAGATCAAGAAGAATAATTTAAGAATGTGAAGGTGTTAAAATCTATTTACAATATCAATGAGAGATCTAGAATGGAAGTTCCAAACTACTATGGTAACCTAAATTTTAAAGAACTAGTTAATTGGATAAATTAGTTAGATGAGTATTTGAGTATAAAGAGATAGAAGACCTAGAGAGGATTTGGTTTGTAAAATACAAAATGAAGGGGCATACTTTTATTTTTTTGAAAGAGGTATAGCTAGAAGGAAATAGGAATATAAAATCTAAAGAATAAAAATATGGGAGAGGTCGGTTGCAAAATTGAAAAGGAAATTTATACCAATGTATTGAGAACCAGAGCTATGCAAATAACTACAAAGTTTAGGTCAAAGGGATGGAAATGTAAAACAATACAAAGTGGGATTTTAGACAATGATTATTAAAAAATGAAATGTTAAGGAAAAGAAAAGGTTGTGAGGTACATCAGTGGATTGAAAGTATTTAGGAAGAATTAAGCTTGGTTAGATTGAGCACCATAGAGAAAGCATATATTTTTCTAATCAAGGTAGAAGATAATTTAAACACGAGGTTTAGGAAGTGACAAAAACAAAAAGAGGAGGTACCTAAGAGAGATAGATTATTATATTGTAATTTTGAGGCCAAACTATGAAGTTATGAGGGTTGAGAATTATGATTGCAAAGGTAATGGAGTGTACTTATATGAATAAATAAGGCATGCCAATTATCATAGAGGACAATAGGATCTAATAAATAAGATTACAAGAATAAAGGGGAGGAAGATATTTAGAACATAACTAGATACAAAAGAGGAAGTGAGGGATATATAAGAAATGAGAAGAGAATATTCAAACGTACATGCATCAAATGTGGATAAGGATAGGTTGGGAATTTGAGCATTTTCAAGACCAAGGAAAGTGGTCAAGGAACAATAGTAGAGTTTCATATGCAAAAGACGAACCTCATAGATCTTTTCAACTATATGATCTTGAACATGGAGAGATTTTGATGATGAGAAGGGCCTTGGTGAAGTGCCTTGAGGGAGAAGGAATGGTACAAAGAAATAACTACTTTACAAATAGATACAAAATAGGAGGAAAATTTTGCAAGGTCATCATTGATAGTGAAAGTCTAAAAAAATGGTTTGAAAATATATTGTAAAAAATTGAACTTGAAGATGTAGAAGAACCCAAACCCTTATTCGATTTCTTGGTCAAAAATATAGCATATGGTAATGGTCAGTGAATAATGTTGGGTAAGATTCAAAATATAAATTTATCATTGTAAATTATTGTGTGATGTAATATTAATATATGTGTATCACCTTCTCATAGAGATTCCATGGAAATTTAATTGATATCCCATATAATATTGGAGGGAAAAATGTATATTGTAACTAAAAATGGCTAGAGATATAGGTTAATCCCATTGAAGGAAAAAGAAGATAATTTTTTTAGTAATGCTAGGATATGAATGGTCAATGGAATATTTCTTTTGGATGGATTAAGGCATCAGAAAAAAAATAAAATCATATTGATTCCCAAGGCATGCAATATGGATATGTGTAGGATCATCATGGAAAAGACAGGCCCTTAAGTGGCAAAAAATTCAAAAAAATCAGAGTTAGGCAACTTAACGTAAAAATTTAAATAAGTTATCTATATTATTTCAAAAATATTTAAGAATAAAATCTATAGAAAATTGAATGTAGTTTCTAAACTACTAATTTTATTTTATGTTTTAAAATCTATTTGGTGAAAGTTTGAAATTTCAATGCAGTAGTACTTAAATTTCAAGGAAAAAATAAGTAGGTGTTTGGCTGACCATCCTAACCATAGTAAAATGATAATATTTTTTTATAAGATTTTAGATATAAGTAGATAACTCATGTCTAGATGTGATGTATATTTTTTTGTATTTTTTTTCCAAGTAAATAATTAATTATGAATTTTCCATTACAACTTTTAAAAAATATAAAAAACTCGTATGTCTGACCACCTTAACTTGGTCAAAAATTCATGAAATTCAATTTTTCTTTTTTTAATCCTATAGTATGTGAAGCATAGAATGTGATGAATGTTTTGGATTCAAAAAATGTGATACCGTTTGAAAGCTATATATTTTTTTCAATCAACCTATCAATCAGGACTTTAATTGTAATTCAAATAGAAAATGAATAATAATTATTTATTAAAATTAAAGTAAAACATAATTTACATTGGTGGAAATTTGAGAATATCATTTAAAAACCCTTTTTGTTTCATCAATTTTGGGATAAAAAAAAGTCGTCAGCCACATACCCATCATAATGCCACTTTTTGGCCCATCATGATCCTGCACATACCCATACCATAGATGATAGATGTGTCATTGCAAGTAATGATGAAAGGTTTGATTCAAGAAATTTTGAATCCTTGTTTGATACCTATGATACTAACACCCAAGAAAGATGAGGAATGGAGGTTGTGAATTGAATTAAGAACCATCAATAAGATCACTATGATGTATAGGATCTTATTGACAAGGGTGGATTATATCATGGATTGTCTAAGAAATATAAAGTACTTTATGAAGATCAATTTGAAGAGTGGCTACCATCAAATCAAGATAAGGAAAGGGGATGAATAAAATAATAGTTTCAAGACTAATGAAGGGTTTTATGAGTGGCTTGCTATGTCGTCCAAATTGACCAATATGTCAAGCACATGTATGCATTTAATGAATAAGGTATTAATATTTTTTTCAAGCTTGTGATAGTTTATGGATGAATTTTTTATTTTCAGCAAGAGTAAGGTGTAACATGTAGGGCATATCAAACTAGTACTATAAATATTGAGGGAAGAAAGTATGTTCATCAATTTTCAAATTTAATTTGTGCTTTATGATCTCAATTGATAGTTTGAAGATGGATCTAGAGAAATTCAAAGGAATTATGGAATTTCCTTCACCAATAAATGTGGGATAGGTAATATTCTTTTATGGATTAGCTTGATTTTATTAAAATTTCATCAAAAAATTTAGTCATGTTATGTGTACACCACTAAATGGGATAATGAGAGAAGATAGGAGAATTCAAATAGACCATAGAGGTGAATATGAACTTTGAGTTGTTAAAAAAGAAAGTAATAGAGAAACTAGTATTGGTCTTACTTGATTTCACTAAACTATTTAAAGTAGAATATGATGCAAGTGGGAATGTAATTGGTCTAATATTGACTCAAGAAGGATAAATAGTAATTGATTTTGGTAGGAATTGTATGCAAAAAATATTAATTACATGCAAATAAAGATTAAACAAAGGAATAAAAGACAAAGAAATAATAATAGCAAGAGACAATATTTAACGTGGTTCACCCAAACTTGGGCTACATCCACCAACATAGAGTCCAATATTATTATCTAGTAAATCAAACTGATTACAACCAGTAATCCCTTGCATCTCAATACCATTGCAAATGCTACAATACAATGTCAACAAAAACCCAAACCCTTAGCCTTTTATCAAGACTTATGTCGGTTACAAAAAAAATAGAGGTTTTTATGTCATCCAATAGAAAAATAACACCCGACACCTTGATAAAATAATAAAAATTGACCCTGGACCCTGTCTTGGGGGTGCTGCCCCCAAACCCCCACAAGGGGTGCTTCCCCTTGACCCTATTAAATAATTTGGGGGGAAACCATGCTGATAAAAGTGGGGAAAATTTAAACTCCAAGTCTAATTAGGCTCCGAATACCAATAATCTCCCACTTGGAGACTGATAAGGCTCCACCCCATATCACCTCCCACTTGGAGACTGATCATAATAATGTTGACCCTATAGCTCCCATTGGAAATAAGCACCCTGGACCCTGCTATTTTTATTTTATTATGTTTAGTCTTGAAGACCAACCGAAGCTGAAGAGGAGCTCAACTTCTCCCTTAGCACTGCCTTTGTAAACATATATGTTGGATTGTCATCTGTATGTATCTTTTCTAGCCTTAACTTTCCATCATCCAACATAGATCGAATGAAGTGATACCTCAACTATATGTGTTTGGTCTTTGAATCCAAGGCATAAATTTTTGCAAGATGTATGAGGGTATGTGCAGGATCATCATGGAAAAAATAGGCCCTTAAGTGGCAAAAAAATCAAAAAAATTAGAGTTAGGAAATTTGACGTAAAAATTTGAATAATCTTTCTATATTATTTCAAAAATATGTAAGAATAGAATCTGTAGAAAATTGAATTTAGTTTTTAAACTACTAGGTTTTTTTTTAAAAAAAATCTATTTGGTGAAAATTTGAAATTTCAATGTAGTGGTACTTAAATTTGGGAAAAATAAGAAGTTGGTGTTTTTCTGACCACCCTAACCACAATAAAATTATAATTTTTTAATAAGATTTTACATATAAGTAGAGGACTCATGCCCTAATGTGATGCATATTTTTTTGTAATTTTTTCCAAGTAAATAATTAATTATGATTTTTTATTACAACTTTTAAAAATATAAAACTCAGATGTCTAACCACCTTAGCTTGGTCAAAAATTCATGAAATTGAAATTTTCTTTTTTTAATCCTATATTTTGCGAAGCATAGAATGTGACACATGTTTTGGATTCAAAAAATATGATATTATTTGAAAGCTATAGATGTTTTTCAATCATCCTATCAATTAGGGCTTTAGTCATAATTTGAATAGAAAATGAATAATAATTAGTGATTAAATTCAAAATAAAGCATAATTTATATCAGTGGAAAGATGAGAATCTCCTTTAAAAACCCTTTTCATTTCATCAATTTTGGGTAAAAATACAGTTGTCAACCACATACCCATCATATTGCCACTTCTTGGCCCATCATGATCCTGCACATACCCATGACACTCTAACTATCTGTAAAAAAATAATTGGTGGTATGTTGTTTGCCCAATTCTTCCATGAAAGATTGCAGCCATATCATCTCCTTGCTTTCCTTTGTTGCAGCTACATACTCTACCTCTGTGGTGGATAAACCAACCTCCTTTTGCAACCATTAGATCCAACTTACTATTATCCCACCTATAGTAAAGACAACCTATAGTACTTCACCTGGTATCAATATCCCCTACCAAATCTGAGTCTACATATCCTACTAAATCAGTATTAGAGCCCCCAAAATATAAATATTTATTGGATGTACCTCTCAAATACCTAGGAATCCATTGTACTACATTCCAATTCTCTAATCTAGGATTACTCATATACCTGCTTACAACTCCAACATGTGCAATATCTAGTCTCGTGCATACCATGGCATATATTAAACTTCCTATAGCTAAAGCATATGGTACCTTGGACATTTTATCTTCCTCCTCTTGTGTCTTTGGAGACATCTCCTTAGTCAATTTCAAATGACTAGGGAAAGGTGTGCTAACACCTTTTGCATTCTCCATGTGGAATCTCTGCAACACCTTTTCAACATAACCAACCTGAGATAGAGTCAATTTTTTGTTCTTCCTAGCTCTACAAATTCTCATACCAAGGATTTTTTTTGCTACCCCCAAATCCTTCATAACAAATAATTTTTCTAACTGTTGTTTTAACTCACTTATGTGATCCATATTAGACCCTGCTACAAGCATGCCATCAACATATAAACATAAAATAATGTAGTTGTTATTATCCAACCTCTTAAAATAAATACAATGGTCATAATTACACTTGATGTAGCCTTGCTCAACCATAAAACTATCAAATTTCAAGTACCATTGTTGAGGTGCTTGTTTCAATCCATATAAACTCTTCTTCAATCTGCACACCAATTTCTCCTTTCCTTTGACCTTAAATCCTTTGGGTTGTTCCATATATATCTCCTCCTCCAAATCATCATGAAGAAAGGTAGTTTTCACATCTAGCTATTCCAAATGCAAATCTTCAATAGCCACAATACTTAAAATAGTATGAATAGAAGTCATCTTAACAACTGGAGAACAAATCTCAGCCAAATCAATGCCCTTTTTTCTGTGCAAATCCTTTTACAACTAACCTAGCTTTAAATCTGTTCTTACCTCCACCTTCCTCTTTCAGCTTATAAACCTATTTGTTTGGTAAATAATTTTTACCTACAGACAACTTGCATAATTTCCAAGTCTTATTTTTCAACAAGGAGTCCATTTCTTCTTCCATTGCATGCTCCCACCGAACCTTTGTATGCACCTACATATCTTCATCATACCCTTTAGGTTCACCAACATCTGTTAACAAAATAGAATACAAAGAGGGAGAAAATATTTTTGGAGGTCTACTTATCCTTGAAGATCATCTAACATTCATTGAAGTTTGTGGTATTTGTTGTTGTTATTGCAGAGCATGAGGAACCACTAGAACATTGCTATTTGATGTATCATCTAGCACTACATAATCATTTTCTTTCCTCTCATGCTACTACAACTAATATTTGTACAACACTCTCTCATTGAATATGACATCCCTGCTTTTCATAATTTTTTGATTTTCATAATCCAAAAGCCTATAACCAAATTAGTCAATGACATATCCAACAAATATACATTTCTTTGATTTTGCATCCAGCTTGGTTCTATTTTCAGAATCTACATGTGCAAATGCTTCAAAACCAAAAGTTTTGAGAAAATAATAAGTCACCTTACCTATCCATGCTTCCTTTGGAATACCACAACCCAGGGGAACTGAAGGACCTCTATTAATTAAATAAACATTAGTATTTACAACCTCTGCCCACATGTTTAAAGGCAACCCAACATGCAATCTCATAGTCTGTACATGCTCCATTATTGTTGTAATGCCCAAAATTTGATCGAAGGGAAAAACACAACTGACAATTTTTTTTTTGAATGATATTATAAAATACTAACATTTAACAACCATACCTAACCATGGTACATATATTGTGCATCGAGAGACAATTCTTGTGCAAGATCATCCCCGTCACATTGCCCAAGAGCAAGGTAAGTAAATGAAAATGCATTCGAGATAACTCCAAACATAAGGTTTACTAGATTCTTAACTGCCACCCAAAAGTTGATGCTCACTTTTTGCATAATAGTTAATGTCCTTGTTAGACTTCCATGGTATGGGTTCTCACATGGGGAAGCATGTAAATATTATCAATTCGATTAACTAGAATCCCTAAGGATTAATTGACAAAACAATATTTAAATCAATTTCCCTACCCCCTTTAGCCACCTCAATGATATTGATGATAATTCACAATTTACGTTTGAGTTTGAAAATTCTAAACACAAGAGTGAATAAAATACTTGTGATTTACTTTAATTATTAATTCTTTTACCAATTTATTTTTATCTAATATTAATTTATTTATTTACTTGCTTTTATCTAAATAAATTAATATATATAAACATATATCTATTCTTTTATTAAAATAAATAAATTTAAAAATTAAAGAATATCACATATAAATAATTATATATTAATTTAATTACATATTACATATTATTATTATCCCTTAAAGAAAAAGGGAAGAAGAAAACGAATGAAGAGAAATTTAACTTTCTTTTAAAGAATTTCTATTAAATACTAATTCTTACCCTTGTTTAAAATCTTATTTAATTTATTAGATTTAAAAAAAAGAAGTTATGGGAGCATATTCCCTTCTCCCTTCATGAAGGGACATTCTAACTTAGATTACCCCACGATGTTACTTTATTTTCCTTAAAGAAAACAAAAAGCTAAAGAGATTTCTCATGTGCGTCGATGTGAGGTCTTAGATGGGATTTTTTGTTTTTTTTTAAATGATACTTAACAATAGGCTCCATTGCCTGATCTTTTCTATAGCTATTCTTTTATTTAATTTTGTTGAGATTAATGGATGCACAACCCCTAAAGCTTCAATAAAGGACTTTATCCATGAAAGATAATCAACCACAAAAGAAGTGTTGCAACAATGGAATGCTGATTGAAGATTCTATTGATATGATGATTGATATGATATGTTACAAATGAACAAGATGCTTGATTATATAGGAAAGAGGTAAACCCTAATATGCATGAGATGTTGCCAAGTGTTATAATCTAACAAAATGTGACAACATGTGAACCCTATGGTGATGATCATTAAATGATGAGATAAGTTCTAGAAGGAATCTTATCCCACAAACTAGGAAAGGGAATATTATCCCATTTATTAAATGATTCAACCTAGGACTAAATGATTTATGACCTAAGTTAACTTATGCTGGTGTAATAATTAATTAATTACACCAACACCCCCCCATAAGTGCAACTTAGGGAGGAAAATGCAATGATTATGCAAGATGATGATGGGTCCCAGCTATGAGGCCATGTTAGGTACCCATGTACATGAAGATGCAGAAGATCTCCCACAACTAGAGAAAGGGGGAAAACCCAATGGGAACAAAACCCCTCTCCAAAAAGGAGATGAAAAAGAAAAAATGTGAGAGGATGGGAAGGATGGAGGACTCCCAAATACCCTCCAAGTACACCATCTGTCACATGGATACAATAGAGAGACTATGTAGCCCCCCCAAAAGATAAGATCACTTGCAAGAAAGGTAAGTGTCTGAAGACAAAACAAGATCCAATGCCGACAAACAACTTATCTCCCTTTCGGAAGAAACAAAACCAATTGAAAGTGTAAAGATGCTTCTCATTCTGGATAGGAATTGAAGGAAGGAAGAATGAACATGGATGATGATGTCTCTGAACTCTACTCAAGTGTCTCCTTGCCTGATGATGAAAATGCCATAGTCCCAAACAATGAAGAGGGTGACAAACCAGGATGATGCAGAAACTGATGCTAAACAATATCCAAAGATAAAGATAGAATGGATATGATGGATGTGATGGAGACTTGATAGCCCCCCCTGAATGAAGTGTCCTCAAAACCACTGAAGGAAGTCTGAAGCAACGAAGGTGTCCAAACCACAAATCTCCTGCTAGAAAAAGCAAATCCAATGGTGGATGCTGAAGAAACCTCAAGTCCTAAATGGAATGACAGGGAAGAAGTCTTGGATATGAAATATATAAAGAGAAACCAAGTGCCTCCAAGATGGTCTCTAAATTCCCAATCAAGGTTGAGACAAAGGAATGTGGATACTCAAGAAAACTCTCCAAGGTGTGATCTGAATAGAGGAGTGATATCCCCTCAAGAATGTCCTCCAAACCTATAGAAGTAGCCAAGTCGTGATACCTGAAACAAAGCCATCTGTGATATCAAGTCTGGAAAACTGAATGTGTCCTGATGAATAGAGATGATGGTGGAAGCCTCAATCAATGAGTCTGGACAAGGAATCACTGAACGTGAAGGGATACCAACTGTCTCTGATGAAGAAGAAGCACTGAAAGGAACCTTGTCAACCTCTTCGGAAAGATCAAGGTAATCAACTTCCTGCATAACAATAGCATCATGGGGTACTTGATCTAAAGAATGACATTCTGAATCATGATCATCGGGGAATGGTGGAGTGTCTGAATCTCCATAGATCTCCCAAAGCTTAATCCAAAGGATGTGAGGACAATCACAATGATCAATAGATCTCAAAACATCGCAATCAACTTGCATCGCAATGATTTCCAAAACAGTGTACCTGTTGCAACTCCAAGCAAATTTTTGAGCACCTTCACTTGGGCGGGGAACTATACCATACAGATGAGGCAATAGATCAAGTGACTGAAGATGGTGGTAGATCCCATCTCGCCATTATGAATAGTTACCCTTGTGCAACATAACCAAAGGAGAATAATATGCAAGCCCCATAACAAAATTTCTCCACAAAAATCAAAGACATTGACCTTCAACAGAAAATAAAGACTTCCAAATAGATATGCAACTGATAATATGCCTCCGAGATCAAGAAATTATTCTTCAATCTCGATGTCATAGGAACCAAAACCAAAAAAAGATACCGGATTAAACCAAGTTAGAAGGTGACCTAACTAATAAAAAATGCATTGAAATATCTATTTAATGTCACTGAATCTCTAAAAAATCCGTAATAACTGATGCAAGATATGCATTTTGAGTCCGTAATGGAGGGTTGACTCAGCTGACTCTGAATTATTTTATGACGTAGAATCTTGAAAAAATAGAGCGCACCACTAAAAATTAGACCAAATAGCTTTCCAATGGTATATCGCTTATTAATTTTAGATGTCAGATATGGAAGATAATGGTCTCCCAAGAATTATTATGCCCCGATTGATGGATCAAGCTAACTGCAAGAATGTAGCACCCTAGGGCAAAAATTTTTGGTCCCCGATCACTGATATGACCGAGGGGCAAGCTGGTGGTTTTAAAAAACTCACCACCAGATATGGTGGCGGCAGAGCGGCTCTTCGGTGGCAAGTTAGGTGGTGCTGCCAGTGGAGGTGGTAGAGGCACCACCCGGGAGCAAGCAGGGGCCGTTAGTCATAGATAGGACCAGGGCGTGGGCAGTCGAAGGATGATTGGC
>VDFB02271358.1:490892760-490902883 GCA_007258455.2 Sequoia sempervirens
TATCAATTCGATTAACTAGAATCCCTAAGGATTAATTGACAAAACAATATTTAAATCAATTTCCCTACCCCCTTTAGCCACCTCAATGATATTGATGATAATTCACAATTTACGTTTGAGTTTGAAAATTCTAAACACAAGAGTGAATAAAATACTTGTGATTTACTTTAATTATTAATTCTTTTACCAATTTATTTTTATCTAATATTAATTTATTTATTTACTTGCTTTTATCTAAATAAATTAATATATATAAACATATATCTATTCTTTTATTAAAATAAATAAATTTAAAAATTAAAGAATATCACATATAAATAATTATATATTAATTTAATTACATATTACATATTATTATTATCCCTTAAAGAAAAAGGGAAGAAGAAAACGAATGAAGAGAAATTTAACTTTCTTTTAAAGAATTTCTATTAAATACTAATTCTTACCCTTGTTTAAAATCTTATTTAATTTATTAGATTTAAAAAAAAGAAGTTATGGGAGCATATTCCCTTCTCCCTTCATGAAGGGACATTCTAACTTAGATTACCCCACGATGTTACTTTATTTTCCTTAAAGAAAACAAAAAGCTAAAGAGATTTCTCATGTGCGTCGATGTGAGGTCTTAGATGGGATTTTTTGTTTTTTTTTAAATGATACTTAACAATAGGCTCCATTGCCTGATCTTTTCTATAGCTATTCTTTTATTTAATTTTGTTGAGATTAATGGATGCACAACCCCTAAAGCTTCAATAAAGGACTTTATCCATGAAAGATAATCAACCACAAAAGAAGTGTTGCAACAATGGAATGCTGATTGAAGATTCTATTGATATGATGATTGATATGATATGTTACAAATGAACAAGATGCTTGATTATATAGGAAAGAGGTAAACCCTAATATGCATGAGATGTTGCCAAGTGTTATAATCTAACAAAATGTGACAACATGTGAACCCTATGGTGATGATCATTAAATGATGAGATAAGTTCTAGAAGGAATCTTATCCCACAAACTAGGAAAGGGAATATTATCCCATTTATTAAATGATTCAACCTAGGACTAAATGATTTATGACTGAAAGACCCTATGCTGGTGTAATAATTAATTACCAAGCACTAACACCCCCATAAGTGCAACTTAGGGGAGAAAATGCAATGTGATTATGAAGATGATGATGGGTCCTATGAGGGGCTAAGGTGGTGACTCCATGTACACATGAAGGCGTAAGATCTCCCACAACTAGAGAGAAAGGGGAAAACCCACTGGAACAAAACCCCCTCTCCAAAAAAGGAGATGAAAAAGCAAAAATGTGAGAGGATGGGGAAGGATGACCCCAAATACTCCCTCCAAGTACACCATCCTCACACATGGATACAATAGAGAGACTATATAGCCCCCCCAAAAGATAAGATCACCTGTAAGAAAGGTAAGTGTCTGAAGACAAAACAAGATCCAATTTTGACAAACAACTTGTCTCCCTTTCGGAAGAAACAAAACCAAATGCAAGTGCAAGGATGCTTCCCATTCTAGATAGGAATTGAGGGAAGGAAGAATGAACATGGATGATGATGTCTCTGAACTCTACTCAAGTGTCTCCTTGCCTGATGATGAAAATGCCATAGTCCCAAACAATGAAGAGGGTGACAAACCAGGATGATGCAGAAACTGATGTTGAACAATATCCAAAGAAAAATATAGGATGAATATGATGGATGTGATGGAGACTTGATAGCCCCCCCTGAATGAAGTGTCCTCAAAACCACTGAAGGAAGTCTAAAGAAAATCCAATGGTAGATGAAGAAGAAACCTCAAGTCCTGAATGGAATGGCAGGGAAGAAGTCTCAGATATGAAATCTTTGAAGAGAAACTCAATGCCTCCAATGTAGTCTTTGAATTCCCAATCAAGGTTGAGACAAAGGAATGTGGATACTCAAGAAAACTCTCCAAGGTGTGATCTAAATAGAGGAGTGATATCCCCTCAAGAATGGTCTCCAAACTTGTAGAAGTAGCCAAGTCAGTGATACCTGAAACGAAGCTATCCTGTAAAGCCAAGTCTGACAAACAGAATGTGTCCTGATGAATAGAGATGATGGTGGAAGCCTCAATCAATGAGTCTGGACAAGGAATCATTGAACGTGAAGGGATACCAACTGTCTCTGATGAAGAAGAAGCATGGAAAGGGACCTTGTCGACCTCTTCGGAAAGATCAAGGTAATCAACTTCCTACATAACAATAGCATCATGGGGTACTTGATCTGAAGAATGACATTCTGAATCATGATCATCGAGGAATGGTGGAGTATCTGAATCTCCATAGATCTCCCAAAGCTTAATCCGAAGAATGTGAGGACAGTCACAATGATCAATATCATTCAAAACATCAGAATCAACTTGCATCGCAATGATTTCCAAAATAGTGTACCTGTTGCAACTCCAAGCAAATTTTTGAACACCATCACTTGGGTGAGGAACTATACCATACAGATGAGGCAATACATCAAGTGATTGAAGATGGTGGCAGATCCCATCTCGCCATTGTGAATAGTTACCCTTGTGTAACATAACCAAAGGAGAATAATATGCAAGCCCCATAACAAAATTTCTCCACAAAAATCAAAGACACTGACCTTCAACAAAAAATAAAGACTTCCAAATAGATATGCAACTGAGAATATGCCTCCAAGATCAAGAAATTCTTCTTCAATCTTTAGGATGTCATAGGAATCAAAAAACCAAAAAAAAGATACCTGGAGCTGAAACCAAAGAAGGTGACTGAACTGATAAAAAATGCATTGAAATATCTATCGAATGCCGCTGGAATCTCTAAAATGTGACAATCTGATGCGAAGATATGCACTTTTGAGTCCAGAATGGAGGGTTGACTTCAGTTGACTTGAATATTTTATGATAGTAGAATCTTGAAAAATAGAGTGCACCACTAAAAAGTAGATTCAAATAGCTTTCCAATGGTATATCGTTTGCGAATTTTAGATGTCGTATGTGGAAGATACAGCCTCCAGAAGAATTATGCCTGATTGGATGTGGACTGGCTAACTAGGTGCAAGAATGTAGCACCCTAGGGCAAAAATTTTTGGTCCCCGATCACTGATATGACCGAGGGGCAAGCTGGTGGTTTTAAAAAACTCACCACCAGATATGGTGGCGGCAGAGCGGCTCTTCGGTGGCAAGTTAGGTGGTGCTGCCAGTGGAGGTGGTAGAGGCACCACCCGGGAGCAAGCAGGGGCCGTTAGTCATAGATAGGACCAGGGCGTGGGCAGTCGAAGGATGATTGGCGTTGAAGGGTCTGCCGGGAGGAAACTCCGACTTCGGTGAGTGTAGCCGGAGGCGTGGACAGCCGGTGACGGAAGCTGGTGGTCACCGGGAATCGTCGACAGGAGTAGGTGGCTGGGAGAGTACTCTAACATAGGTGACGACAACGGTGATGGAAGCTGACAGAGGAATAGTCAGTGTCTGCAGATTGTGGATGCCGACCGGTGAAATTTTTTAAATATTGCAAAATATTTGCAATTCAAAAATTTAAATAAAAATGTCGATAGAAAATATTGAACCCTGCAAAATTTAAATATGAACGCCAACAGAAACCTCAACTATTGCCACTGATTTAATTTTTTTGCCGACCTTATAATATATTTGTAGGTCGAATTCTGTAAAAATTAATTTTTTCCAATACTATAGAAAAAAATGCCCGAAAAATAGCTAAATATTTTTTTTATTTTTCTAAAAAAAATTTGCCTTGATGGAGGACTGAACGGGAAGATTTTTTACAATAGATTTGTATGGATAGTACAAAAAAGTAAACCCTAAATAATACCTCAACTAGCTCCCATATGATATGTCTCCGATTTTGATGAATGGACAAGAGATCTATGGGTTTTGAGGCCTTCTGGACGCAATGGAGAGGTCAGAGAGGTACTGATCTACACCAAAAATCAGCTTGGCTCCCGGGTAGAGCCAACTAGCCTGCAACATAAAACTCCAAGCCTGCTTGAATCTTGCTCTCCAAACTTCTTGGATCTAGGGTTGATGTTTCAATGGACTAGCTCTGATACCATGTTGAGATGAATGGATGCACAGCTCCTGAAGCTTCAATAAAGGACTTTAGCCATGAAAGATAATCAACCACAAAAGAAGTGTTGCAACAATGGAATGTTGATTGAAGATTCTATTGATATGATGATTGATATGATATGTTACAAATGAACAAGATGCCTGAATATATAGGCAAGAGCTAAACCCTAATATGCATGAGATGTTCCCAAGTGTTATAATCTAACAACATGTGACAACATCTGAACCCTATGGTGATGATCATTAAATGATGAGATAAGTTCTAGAAGGAATCTTATCCCACAAACTAGGAAAGGGAATATTATCCCATTTATTAAATGATTCAACCTAGGACTAAATGATTTATGACCTAAGTTAACTTATGCTAGTGTAATAATTAATTAATTACACCAACAAATTTATCTATTAATGTTGTAGCCTTAAGTTCATGAAACACATTCACTCAAAGTTGCCTATATATACGATAAGGCATGTATTTTGGTTTGGACTCATTCAAATATTGCCACGGTAATAACACAGTACTATACCATATTTGCTCACCTTTTTATTTTTCCTTCTATATTTCACTCTAAGGAAAATCGGTATATTCCTAGACATAAATGAGTAAGTATGCAAAAGGGAAAACGTAATACATAGCATTACGACACTTGGAACAAAACTCAAATATTCACTCGCAAGCACTGTTAAGACTTATTTTGAATGCACTGACATTTATCCTTCATTTTGAATAAAGGCATACAGAGTTAAGTCTCTTATTAAAAAATCTAAGATGATAACGTCCCAAAAGTCTACTCACCCATGATACATGGAGGCTGCGTATACTTGTATTAAAGTGAAAGATTGAGATTTTGTTTTTGTTTTTTTTTTTTTTTTGTCTAAGTCCCATTCACGTGAAATCTCAGTCCAGTCTAAGACTTCGGGTGAATCTCCTGAGGACTTTAAAATTGAAAAAAGAAGGTGACTCTATTTGGCAATATATTAGTAGCCATTAAGGTATGGGAAGGTAGATCTGATGGTGACAGAACGAGGACAAGTGGGGGAGAAGGGCCTTACATAGAGCTATGTTGCAATCTATAATTTGTTTTGCTCTTTCATACCAGCTTAACCAGCCAACGGATAATGGAGCATGCCGCCCAAACTTTAAGGTAGTGACCTTGAGAGGCTTGAAATGAGAAGCGAGTGATTTGATTTAGTCGTCCTATTCAACCTTCTGGACAAGCTCAAACCAACCAAAATGGGTGAACTTGGTTAGGTTAAGTTTTGATACAACTCCCTTCATTGCTTTGCTCTTCTTCTTTTCTTTTCTTTTTTAAGATTGCTTACCATAATCTTCCTGATGGGTGAAAACAGAAACAAGTCTACACAGATTAACCATAGTGGCTACGTGGAAGAGAGCGATAATCTTTGCCCATAAAGAACATCTCTGCCCAAAAAGAAACAAGAGGTATTACAGCTTAATTTAGAGAGGAGCATTGTTCTAAGAGATGCGGCCTAAGAAGGTAGACATCACCAACAACAAAACAGTGCCTAGTTTGAATGTATTATCTCCTTTTCTACCTATAGCACCCGACCCATACAATGAGTATAAGAACATAATCTTTTTCTTTGTCTTAGATTAGATGGTTTATTTACATACCGTAGGGATATATGCCTCATCTAAGAATAGAAATGTGTTACCTAGGGTGTCACTTGAGACTATCCACCACACTTTCCCATTTAATCGTTACGCTAACATTTATTATTGTCTTTGTTTTGCAAGCTTAAGTTATAGATAGATGTAAGTCTTTTATTAAGACGTTCAAGTAAACGCTATCAGTAAAAGAAATAAGAAATGAGAAGTGGTAGATTTTGTGAAACCTATTCTAAATGTAAAAGCATTCCTACCCATAAGTCTCTTTGGTTTAAACACCTACAATCTATGACAGGCACAAACATCTATCTACATTGAGGTGTGCAAGTCCCCAGCTTGCACCAGTGATCTTGAAGATGATGGCATCCCTCTTGTCGAACTCAGTCATGGGCATATCGAACGCTGCACTCTCAATGAGTGATGATGACATACTGATAAAATCCTATAATAGAGTAACATACATTCTATCATTTTTATTTTTTTTAATTTTTTGGAAGAGGGTGGGCGTGCTCAAGTCTGAAATAAAAATATTTCTCTACCAGTTTAAAATCTGATAACACAAAAAAATACTATACAAATGAAACCTTGCATACAACTTCATTTTTTTTTTTTTTTGGTATAAGATAATACATAACTGATTTCTTTCTTTCCAGACAGTATAATAAACTTTCTCTATTCAGAGATGAAAAAAATTTATTTCATATAAACGGGGTAATTTTCTCACAACTTTTAAGACTAAAACAATACATGATTATCTACTTTATTAATGGGTTTGAAACAATGATGCCTCTATCTATCGGTTGAACTACATAGTCTATATGCATCAGTTTGTTTTCCTTATATATCATTCATTCATTTAGAAATAAGGTGTATTCCAAATAAGTTGCAACCTAAGCTTATGAAATGTAATGTTACACTGCGAATATGTTCTTTTCCCTAAAATTTATTCAGTAAAATTTATTTAGAAAAATGGTTTATAGACCCTGTAGGAATCATTTGATATTTCTAGAATATAAAACAAAAAAACTGTATGACATCATATTAGATTATTCCAGAAAAACAACATGCATATTTTCCTTTCTTGCAATCTATTTCATTTACATGAGTTTTGAGAACCTAACTTGCTTACATTGTAAGGTCACAAAGGCATTCTTTTTGCTATTACATTGAATGAACTTTACTAGAGTACAATATGCAAAATTGTGCTAAAATCATAAAATACTTATTTACTTTACAACATACAGGATGCAATTTTCTATTTGCTGGACATGACATTCATCAACTCTTAGAAAAAATCCACAATATGAAAACACAATAGGGTTAGGATATCAAGATCCCTCTCATGACAGTTAGCCTCCTAGAGAATATTTGAGGCTTCGTGATGATGGAACAGTGATCTTTGATTCTCCCCCTAATCTGAATTTTATTCTTCCTAAAGAACAATGTCTCATAATAATAACAAGGACAATAATAAAACCATCTCAGGACCTCCTTCCCTAATCTCCTCTCTAAAGGTTCGAGAATTTAGTAAACGCAAGAGGCCTTACAAGTTACAAAAACTAAAGTTTCTTCTTTGTCCACCACCTGGATGTGAGAGGAAATTATAAATACTTCTACACAAAGAACTCATCATACTACCACCTATGAATAGGTTGGTGATATATCCTAAAGATGCTAATGTTCCACATTGTGCATCTCATGTTCTTGGACATCATAGTGATGTGTGTTCTCAATTGAAAGAAATACTAAGCAAGTATCATTTCAATGGCGATAATTGCTATCCCTTGAATCCATAAACCACTCTCCAACTCCTTATCATGTAATAGTTGTAGAACATTCTCTTCTCGCTATTACATGACCTTTCCCATCACCTAACTCAGCTCACTCTTGCCTTACACTCAGTGGGGGAATGGAATTGCTAGCCCTGTCCTAGTAATGTATTTATCATTTTCCCTTAGCTTCGTTATTCACCTTCCGCTTATACCGATTGAGATTGGGAGGTGGATGAATTTATCACTAGTTGACTCACATTTTGCTTACTAGTATTTTGCATTTTCTTTTTGTTTTGTGTGTTTGCATGTGTGTACTATGCCCCTCCATGATGTTTGTTTGATGTTCTCTCTTTGACCAATTCGTCTATTTGTACCTTCATTCTTCTATGTCATGCATCACTTTTTCCTTTTTTTTTGGTCCTTTCCTTTTGGGGATGACACAAGGGATTGGGACATGCATGTCTCTTTCATGTTGACCCAAAAGTCCTTTCTTTTTCTTTTCCTTTTCTTTTGTCTTTTTCTTGTGTTTTCCTTTTGGGGATGATGTAAGGCATTGAGACATTTATGTCTCTTTCATGTTGACCCAAATAGATTTTCTTTTTTTTCTTTTATTTTTCTTTTCTTTCTTTTATGGATGATGCAAGGCATTGAGATTGAAATTTCTCCTTCATTTTGACCTAAAAGGCTTTCTTTTTCACTTTTCCTTTTCTCAATTTTCACTTTTTTTTTTTGTCTTTTCCTTTTGGGGATGACGTAAATAATTGAGACACCCTATGTCTCTTCCATGTTGACCCAAAAGTTTTTTTTTTTTTTTTTCACTCTTTGTGTCATTCTTCCATTTCTATGTGTATTTGGGGATTGATGACAGTTTTGAGCTCTTTACAAAACATTGCAACAATGAACATACTAACCCCAAATCCATAGATCCCTTATGTGTTTGGTGTTTTCATTTTGGGGGCAACTCCTCTTTTTTTCTTTTCTTTTGCTTTCACATGACATAGCCTTACTCAAAGACATATGACTTGGCATATGGGATTTCCAAGTTGGCTCTCATGTCTTCTTTCTTTTTTGCACTTTTCATTTTTCTCTACTTTAAAGTAATTTCTCATAGAACAGTGTGTAGCAATTCCTTTAAAGTGGGGGCATACATTGGCATTATTCATTATACATTTTTCTTTTTTCTTAGTTTTTAGTGTAGCCTTCGTACTTCATATGATGTGTTTGTCGCTTTGTGGATGAAATTGGGTGTGATGTCTTTCATAAGCATGATCTATCTTAGCATATTGCATTCTTCTTAGTGGCTTGATGTGGCACACTACATCCCCTAAGTTGCAAATTTTCTATTCTATGATTGGTCCTCTCTTGGAGACATTAGACACAATTTTTCATAAGTTAAAGACCTCGCATGAACTAAGCAAGACTCCTTTGAACATCTTTTGCATGTTGAATTTTGCATTTGTTAGATGGCCACCTTGCATAACACAACCTCCATGCATGTGTTGCCATCGTGTTTGTTCATGAGTTCTAAGAATACGAAGCTTTGCTTGTCTCATGAAGCTCAAAATTTTATTTTCTTTTATGATGCCTTATTAAAGTTATCAGGAGGTATAACTTTTGTATGGTTAAGTGGGAAGCCCATTCTGAGGTATGAATTTTCCCATAGCCACTTGTGTGTGTGTGAGTGCATACGAGCCATGAGTCTATGTTTCTCACCTCTTAGGCCTTTTCACTCAATGGATGACCATGAGTTTTGTCACCTTGGAGTGAGTGTACTTTTTTTTTTCCAGAAAAGCACCCTAGATTTGATCCACAACAAGATTTACAAATGATCAAAGCTTGATCCGACTCTCTTTTCTTTCTTTCTCCTTCTCTCCCTTTCATTCTTTTTACATCATTCTCTTGTGTGTTCTTTTGTACTTATGATGGTTTTCCATGTGATCCTCATCCTAGGGGCTTGATCATTATTGTATCATCTTGCTAGCATTAGTTCATTGGAACCCCTCTTGATTGCATGTGGATCTACTTTAGTCTGAGTTTGAAGCAAGTAAGTTCATCCTCTCACTAAAGTGGGGGCCAAATGTGGACAAGAAAAAAGTAGCCCTTCTAATTTTCCTCCTATTTTGGCCCTCCTTGTGATTTTGGCTTGGTTTTTCCTTGATTTAATGTTGTAATGTGGTCAACACATTCACATTAGGCCTTGGGTCCTTATGAATCATTAATAATTCTATGATGTCTTGTAAAATTTTTGTGAAGTGTTGTAACCCACTTTCACACTGTTTTAGGACCTTTTTATTATAATTCACTTAAATAACCTCTTTTTATCATTTACCAAGTCTTATTTCAAAGTGTTGTAAATTTTTGTAACAAACTTTCATGCTTTTGTAGGCTTGTCATCAATAATTTGACCCTTTCTTATGTTTAAATGACCCCTTAATACACTTTCCAGCCCTACTTAAGTGTGTTTCAAAGAATAATCCCATTAAACATCATTAAATACACTTTAATTCTTGACACCCATTTAAATTTCCCTGGTGGGAGCAAGTCACCACCTGGGGTGACTTTGTCCCACTTGGCACAAAAATCAAAATTATTTCAAAATACTCATGGGATTTTATACTCTTAACCTTGA
>VDFB02271358.1:490907255-491016524 GCA_007258455.2 Sequoia sempervirens
TAGTGTATTTTGAACCAAAAATAGAATTACTAATAGCCATGACCAAGCTATTCCAACTTTCAAGCACAGAACATAGAATCAAAAGAACCCTAAATTATTCATCAAAGTTTACATTTATAGAAGTTAATTGACTGGTAACTGTATTAAACTCATTTAAATGATCAACAACTGACCCACCTTTTTCCATTTTCATATTAAATAAATGCTTCATGAGAAATACCTTATTTGAAGCAAAAGGATTTTCATATAACTTCATCAGGGTTTCCATCAACTCTTGAGTTGTCTTTTTTGTTGTAATATTAAATGCCACCGATTGTGCCAGGCATAAACGAATGGCTCCTAGGGCCTTTATATCTAAAAGATTCCATTCCTCAACACTCATTTCTATCAGTTTATTGGTTGTTCCTTCCAACGGCCTCCATAAATCCTTTTGGTAGAGATAATCCTCCATCTACATCTTCCATAACTAATAGTTTTACCTATTGAATTCTATCTTACCTTCACTGGCCCTCATCCCACCATTGCTCCTAATTTAATCATCAGACTTCACTCAACCATGAGACCTTCCCCAAATGAGATAATGGAACATAACCTTGCTCTAATACCACACTTGTTAGGAACTGTATGCAAAAATATCAATTACATTCAAATAAAGATTAAACAAATGAAAAAACACAAAATAATAATAGCAAGAGACAATATTTAATGTGGTTCACCCAAACTTGGGCTACATCCACCAACAAAGAGTCCAATATTATTAGCTAGTAAATCAAACTGATTACAACCAGTAATCCCTTGCAACTCAATACCACTACAAATGGTACAATACAATGTTAATAGAAATCCAAACCCTTAGCCTTTTAACAAGACTTATGTTGGTTACAAAAAATTAGGGTTTTTTATGTTGGCCAATAGAAAAATAACACCTGATTCCTTGATAAAATAATAAAAATCGTGACCTTGGACCCCATCTTGGGGGCGCTGCCACCAAACCCCCGCAATGGGTACTGCCCCTTGACCCCGTTAAATAATTTGGGGGGAAACTGCACTAATAAAAGTGGGTAAAATTTAACCTTCAAGTCTGATTAGGCTCCATAAACCAACATATTTTAGTGAAAATTTGAATAATATTGAGAGATGATATAGTATATGACCAAGATTTTTATGCCATAATATAAGAATTGAAGAAGTGGAGACATTATTTTTTTCCCAAAGATTTTGTGTTATGCATTAATCACTAGGCATTGTAGTACCTTAACAATCAATACAAATTAATCTAACACATGCGGTGGGTAGAATTCATGCAAACTTACACTTTTACACTAAAACATAGGACTAGTAGGTTAAACAAGGTTATTGGTGCTCTAAGTAAAAGATCATTTTCTAATAGAAATGAGGGTAGAAATAGTTTGTTTTTAGGTGTTGAAACATTTGTATGAGATGGATCCTAATTTTGTGGAGGCATGTAAGGAATGTAAAGAATCCATAAGCATTGATAGAGGTAAGTGATTGATTTACTTGATGCAAAATGAGATATTATTTAGAGGGAGATAGTTGTGTATGCCTAGAAACTCTATAAGAGAATATAATCAAGGAGAATCATTATGTAGAGTTGGTTAGACATTTTGGAACACATAAAAACATAAGTTCATTAAATGGAATGGTAAAGACTCTAACTAAATGATCAAAAAACCCAAATCACCTTTTTTTCATAATTTTATAAATTAATATATAGTCAATTTAAAACACCAATCTAAAGAAGGTGTCCATATATTTAGAAAATGCTCACTATTTTTTCACACTTATCAACCTTCCCTACAAAAAAAATATTAATAATCATGTATACAACCCTTACCTCATAGTCTTACAATTTCTATAATTTCTTTTAAAACCTATGAACATACCCATTATCTTACTCTAGGTGAAATATAACACATCATTACGTTAGTCCTTCCATGTAAGGGAGAGGAGCCGATGATGGGAATATGATGTATTGTGGGTATAGTTTTGGACAGCCTAGGGCCCACTTTTGGGCAATAAAAGTGCTAATAAAATTTTCAAATATGCTTTTAATATGATAGGATAGGTTCATATAAAATTCAAAATATTTCCTATCATAAGTAGACTTTTTTATTGCCACCTTCCCAATATTAGGTGAATGCAACTTGACATTTATTTTCCACCTTCACAATATTAAGTGAATTCATCATGATAAACTTATTTCTACAATATAAATAATATTTTCCACTCTCCCAATAAAAGGTTGTTGCAAATGGATATTTTTTTATACAAAATATATGTCTCATTATATTAAAAGTGATTTGACATGCACTCAAAGGGAATTGACATGTATAAAAGACATTTCCAACTGAATAAGTTGCAAATATATTTTAACAAAATATATTTAAACATGTTCCATTTCTCATCTTCTTTTTACAAACTACTAGTTCCACCATGTCCATATTAACCAATATTTTTCTGAATTTACCTACAAAAATGAAAAAAAACAAACTCTTAGGCTCACTATGCATTGCAATTTTTCATTAAAACATGTAATTATTATAGTATTATTTACAAATCAACATAAAAAATAATATTGATAACAAAAATTTAAAAATGGTTAGAATTAAAAAACTTTTAAATATCATTTCAAATCACCAGTTAGAAATCCTACGTACCCATGATTCTATCACTTCTACCATTAATTTATTGAATGTTGGATCAAATTCCCTCCAATAATTCAAAATTATCCACTTTCTACCTGTTCAAATTCTATGGGCCTATTTATTAATACAATAAATGCTCAACTGTGTGATGTGAGCTACCTATTATCAATTTCAAATTTTTGACTCTATGTTGGATACTCCTGATCGAAAATGAGCTCCAGATCGATGCAGTCTCCTCCTTGAGCTTCTACAGTAATTCTAAAACCTTCCTTGGATATTACTTATGCATTCTTGTATGAATTCATTACTTTTAAGTTCCTTGTTCATTTACATTTACATGAATCTAACTTGTTCTTTCATAGCCCTTGTTTATGTTGTCACGTTGATTATTTATGCTTTCATCGGACAAACTCCCTTAAAGCTTATTGTGCCATGTTTACATACCTTCAAACCATAGTATGGTTCAAATATTTCAAACCCTTTCCAATACAACATTATAATACATACATATGTATATTGCAAAGATACATAGATACGTATGTTTCCTATAGTCCTATTCATTTTCATTAAACTTACACATTTATCTATCTCTGCAATATATATATATATATACATATATTTTGCTATATATGTATACTACATACTAATTTTTTTGTAATACTTTAAAGTTCAACAATAGTATGGTATGAATTTTTCCAACCCTTTTTGATACAACATTATGATACACACACACACACACACACACACATATATATATATATATTGCAAGGATAGATGGATACATAAGTTACCCATATCCTTCTTGATTTACATTCAACTTAATTAGATGTATGCTTTTTTTGTTTTTCAATTAAAGTGACTATAAATATCGACTCCCTTACAACCAACTATAATGATAATGGCTAACTCCTACTTATGTTATAACCATTTATTAAATAGCATATATGTCTTCAAACAATGGTATTATATATATATATATTATGCAGAGATAGATAGATACATCAGTTTCCTATACCCTTCTTCATTTACATTCATCTTAATTAGATGTATGCTTTGTTTGTTCTCCAATTAAAGTGATTGTAAATATCGACCCCTCTCCCTTACAACCAACTGTGATAATGGTTGACTCCTCGTTATGTTTTAAACATTTTTGAAACAACATATATATGTTTCTATACCAAGCTGTCACATACTATACCCACTATATGTCATATGTCCAAAACTATACACATGATATGTCATATGCCCACAATTGTCTCATCTCCCTTATGTGTATGATTTGTTTGTTCTTCAATTTAATTGACTATAAATGTCGGCCCCTATCCCTTACATCCAACTATGATAGTGGTTGACTCCTACTTATGTTATAACCATTTATGAAATAGCATATATAAATTGAAACAATAGTAATATATATATATATATATATATATATATATATATATATATATATATATATTGTAGAGATAGATAGATACATAAGTTTTCTATATACCCTTCTTGATTTACATTCAACTTAAGTATATGTATGTTTTGTTTATTCTTCATTTACTTTTAACATGTATGGTAACCATTTCTGAAAAAAAATTACAAAACATTTACATAACTTGAAATAGTAGTATGATAGAAATATTTCAGACCCTTTCTTGTATCATACTACACTTTCAAGTAATTTCATATTGTTTTTTTAGATTTATCAGTATCATAATGCTCTATCCAGATTGTGGACACGAAAAAAGTAACCCTTCTACTTTTCCTCCTTTTTTGGCCCTCCTTGTGATTTTGGATTGATTTTTCCTTGATTAAATGTTGTAATGTGGTCAACACATTCACATTAGGTCTTGGACCCTTGTGAATCATAAGAATTCTATGATGTCTTGTAAAAGTGTCGTGAAGTGTTATAACCCACTTTCACACTTTTCTAGGGCCTTTTCATTATAATTCACTTAAATAACCTCTTTTTATCATTTACCAAGTCTTATTTCAAAGTGTTGTAACAAAATTGCATGCTTTTCTAGGTGTGTCATCAATAATTTGACCCTTATTATGTTTAAATGACCCCTTAATACACTTTCCAATCCTACTTAAGTGTGTTTCAAAGAATAATCCTGTTAAACGTATCATTAAATACACTTTAATTCCTAACACCCATTAAAATTACCTTGATGGGACCAAGTCACCACCTGGGGTGACTTAGTCCCAGTTGGCACAAAAATAAAAATTATTTTAAAATACTGGGGATTTTATTCTCTTAACCTTGAGGTTGGCTTGTGATGTGTTATTTTTGGGAAATTTTACATATAATCATGTATAAATATAGGATTTTCCTCTCATTTTCACCTCGAGCAATTCATTTTTCAAGCATCCAAGCATTCAAGCAATCATTCAATCAAGCATTTTCAAGTCCATTGGAGCATCTACTTGCATATCTTCAGATTTCTACATCAAGGGTTTGGTGAGTTGTGGCATTGCATGTTGTTGATTCATCATTCTCTTTCCATTACATTTTATTTTCAAGGGTTTGATTACCAAACTAGGGTTTGACCAAGGAAAACCCCTATTCTTTAATCCTTAACCCCTTTTCCCCTCTTTGCATGTGTTTTTTGTAGGTCTTGTATGTAGATTTGTCAAAGAGAAAGGTGTTAAAAGGTGTCATTAATTCATCAAAGTCATTCAAAGTCAAGAAAACCCTAAAGGAAGCTTGGAGATCATTTACAAACCAAATTTTGCAGATTTGGATCTGGCAACCTATCAAGAACAAAAGTGCAGGTGGAAGGCTATAGATTCCTATCCCAAATTTCCTGAGATTCTCAGGTGGACTAAGTCACCATTTGTGGAGAATTACTCCCATTGCTAGGCCTGAATTTTTTTTTTCTATTTCTGGATACCCTTTTGTTTGAAAGTTGTTTTGGTAGAATCTTCCTGAAATAGGACTAAGTTGCCTAGCTTGGCGTAAGTGTCCTAGTTGGCTTCGACAGTAAATTCTGAAGGATTCCAGAGCCTCTCTGCATCACATTTCAGTTTCCAGGTGCACCTCTATAGTCATTCATTTTTTTTATTTTTTGTTTACATTCTTAGGTCATTTTTGTATACATCACTATGTTTTCAAACATCTTGCATTTCTCTAGTTTTGCATTAATAATTCATCTCTTTTATCATTTTATTGCATTTATGACATTCCATTTAGCCATATTTCATTCATCCTTGCATTAGTATTGAGTGAGGACATTGCACATTTTTTCCTACCTCTCTCCTTTTAGGTGAAAAACCTTAGAAGTGTTAGAGAGCATTAGGGAGCCAAAATCTTTGTCAACATTTTGGTGAACCTGCCTTTGGAACATTTTACTTCTAATTTCAAGTGCATTCACATCCTAGGACTAGCTTGCATCAACATTGCATTAGGTTTTGCATTGTTTTGCATCCTAGGTTTTTTAACATTGCATTAGTGAAAAGATCATATAGATTGCATTGTTGCATTTAAAATCATTTCAAAAATACTGAAATTATGCATTTGCATCATAGTTCTACATTAGGAAGTCTGAAAAGCATACAATTCATTTTAAAAATTCTAAAAATTGCTAAAAAAATCACTACTATGACTAATTCGCCACATTGGGCAACTTAATCCACTTGCACATTTTGCTTTGTATTTTCTATCATTTTTAGTTTGTTCACTACATTTCTATTTTTTGTGGTTACATTTATGTTACAGTTTCTAGATTTGTTGTTTTATTCAATTTCTTGTGCTTAGTTTGATTTCATTCATTTGCATCATGGCTATGTGTTTTAATAAGCTTTGGATGTCATTAAAATCGTTAATTGACATGTCAAGTTGTACCTTTGTAACTAATCCTAATGACATTGAGCTTCCTCATGCTCCTTTGAAACTCCTCATGAATTTCGTCCTTATGATGTTGACATCATTGGAGAAGATGATGACACCATGAATAAGTTTTTTAATGAATGCCTTGACAACCTAAATGCTAATGTATCCTTTTATCCATCCATGAAACAAAAATACCTTACTACCATAGCACCTCCTAATATGTTTGGTTACTTCATCTTGAAACAAATGAAGGACCTAAGTTCCCTCCAACAGGGGAACCTAGTTCTTATAAAAAAAAAACCCCTCAATCATTCTATGATAACAAAGTAAAAAACACTCCAATCAACTTTGAAGAAACCTATGGTAAAAGTTTTACCATTTTTAGAAAACAAGGTTGTGACAGAAAAATTGAACATGACTTTCATCAACTCTTATAACAAAATCCACAATATGAAAACAAAATAGGGTTAGGATATCAAGATCCCTCTCATGACAGTTAGCCTCCTAGAGAATATCTAAGGCTTCATGATGATGGCACAGTGGTCTTTGATTCTCCCCCTGATCTAAATGTTATTCTTCCTAAAGAACAATCATTGTATCATAATAATAACAAGGACAACAATAAAACCATCTCAGGACCTCCTTGCCTAATCTCCTCTCTAGAGGTTTGAGAATCTAGTAAATGCAAGAGGCCTTACAAGTTACAAAAACTAAAGTTTCCTCTTCATCCACCACCTGAATGTGAGAGGAAATTGTAAATACTTCTACACAAAGAACTCATCATATTACCACCTATGAATAGGTTGGTGATATATCCTAAAGATGTTAATGTTCCACATTGTGCATATTATCATGTTCTTGGACATCGTAGTGATGTCTGTTGTCAATTGAAAGAAATATTGAGCAAGTATAATTTCAATGGCGATAATTGCTATCCCTTGAATCCATAAACCACTCTCCAACTCCTTATCATGTAATAGTTGTATAACATTCTCTTCTCACTATTACATGACCTTTCCCATCACCTAACTCGGCTCACTCTTGCCTTGCACTTAGTAGGGGCACGAAATTGCTAGCCCTATCCTAGTAATGTATTTGTCATTTTCCCTTAGCTTCGTTATTCACCTTCCATTTATACCGACTGAGATTGGGAGGTGGATGAATTGCTCACCAGTTGACTCACATTTTCCTTACTAGTATTTTTCATTTTCATTTTCTTTTGTGTGTTTGCATGTGCATACTATGCCCCCCCATGATGTTTTGTTTGATGTTCTCTCTCTTTTTCCAATTTGTCTATTTGTACCTTCATTCTTCTATATGTCATGAATCACTTTTTTCTTTTTTTTTGGTCCTTTCTTTTTGGGGATGACACAAGGGATTGAGACATTCATGTCTCTTTCATGTTGACCCAAAAGTCCTTTCTTTTTCTTTTCCTTTTCTTTTGTCTTTTTCTTGTGTTTTCCTTTTGGGGATGCCAAGGCATTGAGACATTTATGTCTCTTTCATGTTGACCCAAATAGATTTTCTTTTTTTTTTTTATTTTTCTTTTCTTTCTTTTATGGATGATGCAAGGCATTGAGACCGAAATTTCTCCTTCATGTTGACCTAAAAGGCTTTCTTTTTCACTTTTCCTTTTCTCTTTTCACTTTTTTTTTGTCTTTTCCTTTTGGGGATGCGTAAATCATTGAGACACCCTATGTCTCTTCCATGTTGACCCAAAAGAGGTTTTTTTTTTTCACTCTTTGTGTCATTCTTCCATTTCTATGTGTATTTGGGGATTGATGACAGTTTTGAGCTCTTTACAAAACATTGCAACAATGAACATACTAACCCCAAATCCATAGATCCCTTATGTGTTTGGTGTTTTCATTTTGGGGGCAACTCCTCTTTTTTTCTTTTCTTTTGCTTTCACATGACATAGCCTTACTCAAAGACATATGACTTGGCATATGGGATTTCCAAGTTGGCTCTCATGTCTTCTTTCTTTTTTGCACTTTTCATTTTTCTCTACTTTAAAGTAATTTCTCATAGAACAGTGTGTAGCAATTCCTTTAAAGTGGGGGCATACATTGGCATTATTCATTATACATTTTTCTTTTTTCTTAGTTTTTAGTGTAGCCTTCGTACTTCATATGATGTGTTTGTCGCTTTGTGGATGAAATTGGGTGTGATGTCTTTCATAAGCATGATCTATCTTAGCATATTGCATTCTTCTTAGTGGCTTGATGTGGCACACTACATCCCCTAAGTTGCAAATTTTCTATTCTATGATTGGTCCTCTCTTGGAGACATTAGACACAATTTTTCATAAGTTAAAGACCTCGCATGAACTAAGCAAGACTCCTTTGAACATCTTTTGCATGTTGAATTTTGCATTTGTTAGATGGCCACCTTGCATAACACAACCTCCATGCATGTGTTGCCATCGTGTTTGTTCATGAGTTCTAAGAATACGAAGCTTTGCTTGTCTCATGAAGCTCAAAATTTTATTTTCTTTTATGATGCCTTATTAAAGTTATCAGGAGGTATAACTTTTGTATGGTTAAGTGGGAAGCCCATTCTGAGGTATGAATTTTCCCATAGCCACTTGTGTGTGTGTGAGTGCATACGAGCCATGAGTCTATGTTTCTCACCTCTTAGGCCTTTTCACTCAATGGATGACCATGAGTTTTGTCACCTTGGAGTGAGTGTACTTTTTTTTTTCCAGAAAAGCACCCTAGATTTGATCCACAACAAGATTTACAAATGATCAAAGCTTGATCCGACTCTCTTTTCTTTCTTTCTCCTTCTCTCCCTTTCATTCTTTTTACATCATTCTCTTGTGTGTTCTTTTGTACTTATGATGGTTTTCCATGTGATCCTCATCCTAGGGGCTTGATCATTATTGTATCATCTTGCTAGCATTAGTTCATTGGAACCCCTCTTGATTGCATGTGGATCTACTTTAGTCTGAGTTTGAAGCAAGTAAGTTCATCCTCTCACTAAAGTGGGGGCCAAATGTGGACAAGAAAAAAGTAGCCCTTCTAATTTTCCTCCTATTTTGGCCCTCCTTGTGATTTTGGCTTGGTTTTTCCTTGATTTAATGTTGTAATGTGGTCAACACATTCACATTAGGCCTTGGGTCCTTATGAATCATTAATAATTCTATGATGTCTTGTAAAATTTTTGTGAAGTGTTGTAACCCACTTTCACACTGTTTTAGGACCTTTTTATTATAATTCACTTAAATAACCTCTTTTTATCATTTACCAAGTCTTATTTCAAAGTGTTGTAAATTTTTGTAACAAACTTTCATGCTTTTGTAGGCTTGTCATCAATAATTTGACCCTTTCTTATGTTTAAATGACCCCTTAATACACTTTCCAGCCCTACTTAAGTGTGTTTCAAAGAATAATCCCATTAAACATCATTAAATACACTTTAATTCTTGACACCCATTTAAATTTCCCTGGTGGGAGCAAGTCACCACCTGGGGTGACTTTGTCCCACTTGGCACAAAAATCAAAATTATTTCAAAATACTCATGGGATTTTATACTCTTAACCTTGAGGTCAGCCCGTGATGTGTTATTTTTGGGAAATTTTACATAATCATGTATAAATACAAGGTTTTCCTATCATTTTCACCCCCAACAATTTAGTTTCCAAGCATCCAAGCATCCAATAATTCAAGCAATCATTCAATCAAGCATTTTCAAGTCTATTGGAGCATCTACTTGCATATCTTCATATTTCTACATCAAGGGTTTGGTGAGTTGTGACATTTCATGTTGTTCATTCATCATTCTCTTTCCATTTCATTTCATTTTCAAGGGTTTTATTACCAAACTAGGGTTTTACCAAGGCAAGTCCCTATTCTCTAACCCTTAACCCCTTTTCCCCTCTTTGCATGTGTGTTTTGCAGGTCTTGTATGCATATTTGTCAAAGAGAAAGGTGTTAAAAGGTGTCATTAATTCATCAAAGTCATTCAAAGTCAACAAAAACCCTAAAGGAAGCTTGGAGATCATTTACATATCAGATTCTGCAAATTTGGATTCGACAACCTATCAAGGATAGAAGTGCAGGTGGAAGGCTATAGATTCTTGTCTCGAATTTCTTGAGATTCTTAAGTTGACTAAGACACCATTTGTGGCGAATTAGTCCCATTACCAGGCCTAAATTTTTTTTTTCTATATTTTTGGATACTCTTTTGTTTGAAACCTGTTCTAGTAGAATCTTCCTGAAACATGACTAAGTCACCAAGTCACCCAGCTTGGTGTAAGTGCCAGAATTGGCTTCAACAATAAATTTTACAAGATTCTAGAGCCTCTTTACATCATATTTCAGTTTCCAAGTGCACCTTTGTAGTCTCATTCATTTTTTTACTGTTTGTTTACATTCTTAGGTCATTTTTGCATACATCACTGTGTTTTCAAATATCTTGCATTTCTTTAGTTTTGCATTAATAATTTATCTCTTTTATTATTTTATTGCATTTAGGACATTCCATTTAGCCATATTTCATCCATCCTTGCATTATTCTTTAGTGTGGACATTGCACATTTTTTCCTACCTCTCTCGTTTTAGGTGAAAAACCCTACAAGTGTTGGAGAGCATTAGGAACCCAAAATATTTGTCCACAAAGATATACATATTTGTATCATACTAATGTTTCAAATTTATATATATTTGTATCATAATGTTGTATGAGTAAGGGTTTAACATGATCACCCAAGTGTTTATAAGAGGTATAGTTGGGGATATGATACTATACCATGCATTTCTTGTTTAATTGTACACATACCATTGACCATTTGCAATCAGCTCAATTAGATGCATGGTTAGTTTGTTCTTCAATTACACTCACTCTTACATGTATGAATTTTTTGTTTTAGTTTGTATCATTCTATTTTTTATAAAAGGTAGAGTTGGGTATATGATAGTATACCATCCATTTCTTGTTTCATTACACACATACCCTTGATCATTTTCAATCAACTCAATTGGATGGATGATTAGTTTGTTCTTCAATTACACTCACTCTTACATGTATGAATTTTTTGTTTCATTTTGTATCATTATTTTAATTGTAACAATTAGAATTGTATGATGTTTACTAATAATTATGTTGGTTCAATACAAAGGAAGAATAAAGTGACAATAAATACTAGGCGACCTTGAACAAAGTGACCTGTACCAAAGTGGAGGTGGAAAACTACACCTACACACAAAAGAGGTGTGCAACTACAACATAGAAATGAGGAGGATGTTGTCATTCTTGTTCACCAACCAACTAAAGAACCAAGTAGGGACAAGGAGGTAGAAATTGTTGTGGAGCAGCCAGCCAAACCTATACTCCAAGTTAACCCAGCCGTAACAACCAAAAAGGTTGTAGTGTGGTGGGAATGGACCATGGATGACATGGAACATGCCCTTGTAAATGTCAAAGAAAACAACATGCCAACTAGAAGGGAACCCAAAAAGTGGGGTCTTTGAACCACAACATTTTCAAATTGGTCGAGTGGTGTCACCTCTACAAAAAGGAAAGGGACCCCAACTGTCCTTGTGTGAGTAAAATATGTGAATGAGTAATAAACCACACAATCAATGAAACATTTCATTAGAGAATTCAAATAGACTGTTGTCCCATTGTCTTCTATCTTTAGGGATTTGTTTCATAACTCAGAATGCACTATGATCTTTAGAATGACAACCTAAGGAACATAAGTGCAAGAAATGTATTCCTACATGATTGATTAAATTATATTATAGTCATGATATGATAATGATGTTGTGATAAGGATATGATGCTAAATACTGTGATGAAAATGTTGATGAAAACTACCATGATAAATAAAATGCAAATACCAAACAAAGCCATGATAATGCAAATGAAATTTTAAATGCTAAAGATGTTAAATGATCAAACACTATGCTCACAAATGCTCTAATGAAAATTCTCCAGATTACTCAAAGTTGGGATATGAAATGTTGTAGAATGAGGTTGTATTTATAGGATGTCCAAGGCACATTATGATGTGGTAGCAACCAAAGGATTTGAGCTGATTGAGTGGAGGATGAAGTTAGGGGGAATAAAGGAATGTTCCATTTAATAGAACACCAAATGTGAGAGAATAAATGAAGAGAGCCAAGTGTCTCAAGTTTGTTTCATAAGGGAACATGCCATGTGACTTGAATTATTAAATAAGAGGAAAGATATTAATTAAATAAAACAAACCATTTGAATTTGTTTATTTAATTAATATTAGAGGAATATGATTTAAGATTATAAGAATTAGAAAGTGTGAACTATATAAATACATTTGGAATTTATTTACAAGTAGATGAAATAAGAGGTTTATTAATTAAATACCTTGTATTTAATTAATTGATTATCTTGACCTACATTTTTCCCCTCTTTGAAGTGATGTGTTTACACATTGCCAAAGAAAAATTTGTTGATGATGTGACAATTTTTTTTGATATGCCCCAGATGCTGATTTTTTGAGTGATGATGGATATATGCCCCCTCGAGAGATAAATCGATGAATTTTGAATTTTTAGGTTTTTTTGAATTTTTTGCAATTTTGATGATTTTGTGATGACTTGATAATGATTTCAAATTTTAATGGTGTTCAGTCAATTTATCTCTCGAGAATGATATTAAACCTGCCAACTTTGATGAATTGATTAATTAAGGCCTTTTTAAAATATTTAAAATAAAATCAATCCACTTACTCCCACTTAATTACCCCTTGAAAAGGTTAAAAAGGTGAAAAGTAGTTCATTTGAGTCATTTGCATTTTGAAAGTTACAGTGAGTGAGCAACTTTTGAGAAAATTTGGCAAGATGGTGATTCTTATCCAGACCCACCGATTTGAGCCTATGCGATGACACAACCTCCCAATCACATGTGGACCTCTGGTACATGCCTCAAAAAACCTCCTCGTAGATTTTGAATCTCATTTTTCTTATGTTTTTAATGTTTGAAATTTAGTTTTTCACATTTTAGCACATTCAAAATTTGATGTAGCGCATTGAATTCCTATTCTAGTGCATAAGGTAGATTAGTGCATAGAGTCATTTTTTAGCGCATTAGGTAATTTAGCACATATAGGAAATTAGCGCATGCATACACTTTGGTAGTGCAGCCATAAAATATTTTAGCACAATGATAGTTTTGACACATAGATGACAAGATTTAGTGCATTTGGTCACAATTTTAGCACATTATGTCATTTAGTGCATTGATAGAGAAAAATGGTGCATTGGTGAAATTTGGTGGCACATTCATAGATTTGGTGCATTGAGGCACTATTTTAGCGCATACATGTTTTTAGCACATAGATAGACTATTTCAACACATTTAGGCCAAATTGATGAAATTTTGATTAGACTCCTTGATTTTGATGATTGTTGATCACGTCAGCCATTGATTTAATGTTGTTGATGATGTTGATAGATTAGATGTTGATTGATCTCATGATAGGTGAGATTCAATGATAGGATAATGATGATTGACCTCATGATAGGTGAGGATCAATGATAGAATGTTGATAATTAACCTCATGATAGGTGTGCATCAATGATAGGTGCTCACGAGATGTAATCTATTGGAGTTCCAAATTGCACCAGACCAATGAATCCTATAGACTAGCCACTTTCTAATGATCAGATTCAATGGGGAATTTGGCCAACTGACAAGAAATGGAATTAGAACACATTTCCACTACACTTCGGGCTCTATAAGACCTAGGGGGTGACCCTTTAGCAACATCTAGTGATTCAGAAACACAATTAACATAATGTTGCTTAACAAATAATGCTCTCACAAAGTTATGCTCATAAACATAAAATGTCACTCAACATTGGCAAGATACTAAGTGAATCTCATAAACTAGCATGGAGAACATGGCAGATACAAGTACTCACAACACGAAATTAAAATGATTTTTGATTTAAAGAATTGAGATCAAGCTAAAAACGGTAAAAGCATGACAATGGACCAGTGCCATGAAAGGGGCTATGGAGTCATATAACCAACATTCATCCTACAATGTTGAACATGCTTTGAAGGTCTTTGCAAATGTTATCACATTATGACAACAAGACCACTGAATCTTTATTTGATAATTCTTCTTATAAATCCACCTGAAACACAACAATCCTATCACATTTGTTGAAGCAATTACACTATTCCCTAAACAATAGGTAATAATAAATGCAACACATGCTTCATTAAAGCAATTACATCATTCAAAAAATAGAAGGAAACAACAGATATAACTAAAGTTTATCAAATGTGCATGAAAAGACTCAGACAATTTTATTATTGAATCCAAAAGAGCAGTGCATCTCAACCATGGAGACAATTATCACCTAAAATAAACATGAAAGCATAATTCAAAACACACACTTTCAGATTAATGACTCACTTACAATCATCCTAGCTTTACAATTTACCTAAAGCTTTTGCTTGCCTTACAAAGCTTTCAGAAAATTGGAACCCCGAATTATAGAATAATTGAGAAGAGAATGAGAATAAGAGAAAATGGAAGCAGCCCTAAAACTGATCTATTAAAGACACATAGAAGCTCCATCCACCATTCAATCAACAACAAGTGAAAAGAATCTCTTCTCTCTCTTCAGCAAAACTGAATTTTCCTCTCAAATATGTCTTTGTTGTTAGTTTCCAAGAAACAAAAAATTTGTCCATGTGAAGAATCTCCAAATTCCCCCAGTTGGAAAATATCTTCATGTGATAAAATTCACTTCATTTCCCATTTACCAGCAATTGAAAAATACATCAGCTCTGCTTGCCCATGAAAACCCATTTTCCTACTCTTTGTTTTACTACACTTTACTTGCTGTAGGTGCTCATAATGTTTTAGATATGTTATTTAAAACATTTTCCTATAAGTTAATTGATTTCACTTAATAAAAGTGAAAACCATTAAAAATATATTGGGGAAGAATATTTTATCCCCGCCTTCAATCTTCACTCTTTCACTTGCACCTTTTACCCTTAATTCATATTTAAAATAATCGACCCTCTAAAGAGCACTTTGTTTTTAAATTACTTTTTCACTTTCATGGGCAATATTTTAAATATTTTTCTTTTAAAATATAAAGGGGCCCACCATTTATATTTCTCACTATTCATCCTTCACCATTTAAAAATTAAATGGGGCCTTCTTGAAAAATTTCATCGGGCACTTAAATTATACCTAGGCATTCAATTCCTACTGGGATCACTACTTTACCCCATGTGCTCGTTAAATTTAACGAGCGAACACTTTCATCTCATGAGATAGCAGGGAATGACCATGATTTTTCTGGAGTTTATCCTCCAATCTTGGATGTTGATCTCATTTTTCCAACTCCACATTTTTGTGTAACCTTGTTTACTCCTTCCTTTGTAGACAGCTCGAGCTCCTTCAGTGATGACATCCTTCATTGTTGATGGTTCCCTTTAGAGTTTGCTAAGTTGCACCTCCTTCAACCTTTCATCTTGGCTTAGACTCTCATAGTTTCTAAGGTCATTTCAACAAATTTACCCTTTGCATACACTGGCACTTCATCCTCTACCAATCTCATCTATAATGGCGGTATCCTTTGCAAAAATGACATCTCCCAAATGTGTTTTCTTTGCATTGTGTTGAACTTCTAGAGACCACATTGAAGGAGGCGTTCTCCATTCCTTTCATGCTTTGAGATTTTTTAAACTTTTAACAAATCCATTGTGTGAATTCCCTATAGTTATGGCATTTAAATTTTCTAGAGTCTTCAACATTTATATGTATTAGATTCATTTTAGATGTTCTCTACAGTAATCATGGCATTCACTGAGATCAAACTAGACTATGGCATCCCCTTTAGTGCAATATGTATTTGCTAAAAGGTCTCAATATCTCTTACATATCATTCTGTATTTATTCTATGTCAGACTGGCATCTCCATTCACTCTAAATGCGTATGAGAAATGCATTTTTTCAAGAGTCTCTAAAGCCTCTTTAGCTAAATCCATTCATGTATGCGCTACTACCATCTAGTGCATTTGTTTAAAGGTTTCTGAGGCTCCTCACTAGAAATATCTATGAGTGTGGAATGAGCTTTCAATGCGCTTGAGCCAAGAGAAGGAGTGGCCATTGAATCATCTCTTTACAGTTGCTATAGGCCCTCATTCAACAGATTTTCTTTGAAAGTTTCCAAAGAATTTTAAACATACTGTTGTGTACATAGCATGCAAAGAGAACATATTCCACTCAATGATGCATAGGGATTTCCTTCATGGGTTGGCTCCACTCCATTGGGCCCCTTTAGCTACTCCATTTTTTGCATCCCTGCATTCACCATGGCACCCCTATTTGCATTTACCTTAAAGTTTCAGAGCCTTTTAATAAACTCATTTTTTTTATTGGCAGCAAATTATGGTGTCACATTTGCTTAGAAGTTTGTAAAGCCATTTCTACATATCTATTATGGTGTGTGTATTGCATCAAGTATAGCATTCAACTCTCCTCTATGCATCAAGATTTTCAACTCTTTCACCATGCCTTGACCTCCTCCATGCAAGCTAGCTACCATTGCCATTAGTTTGACATGTCTTGAAGACCTTTTTAATGTATTTATTTTGTGCATTGTTGCTGATAAGGGTCTCCAAGCCTGTGCCCATCTCTATTTTAGCTTGAAAGTTCCTAAAACCATTTTAACAAATATAATTTTTTGGCCATGCTTTGATGGATTCCTATACCATTGGCTCAAAACCACACCCTCTCTATTTTATTCAAAAGTTTATGAAGCATTCAATATCTCCATTTGGTGCATAGGCATCAAGCAGATGCATTTGCTTGAGAGTTTTTAGAGCCTTCAATAAATTTCATTTTATGCATACATAGTCATGGCATGCAACACTCCATCTGAAACAACTTTACACTTGCTTAAAAGTTTCATTGGACTTTTCAATATCTAGATTTGGCTTTGCTCTGCTAGGCGTGTCCCTTTGCATTGTACATTGGTGGCTTCACATTCAACATAAAATACACTTGCAGATTTCTACAGTGTCCCATTTTTTATAGAATCCTCTTTATTCATTTTAGTGGCATTCTGATAATCAAGATACTTGAACAAAAATTGGTCTCTAGAGAATTATTTTCCTCCACCAATGTCATTCAACTATGGCTTCATTGATTTGTTGCTCTCTAATATTTTTATTTCCACCCACACCAATCAGTAGTGCTCACTACACACATACAAAATTGTTGATGTAAATGCATTAACATATCTCACTTGCCCCGAATTCACAATAATAATTGCCAATGAATTCTCCACTAGCTGTGAATGTAGTTATATGATTGCCACAATAATGTGATTTCATGAGGATAAATTTCTCTACCTCCTCATTATGTTTTGTTCCTGCACATTGTATATGCATGATGACCTATTTTTTTTAATGGAGATCTCCATCCAACTATTACATGTAAGCTATAACTTTCACTGATCATTTCCTATATAGATTGTTATTAAGCCATTCTTTTTCCTCTATGTCATATCCCATGGTAGCTCAATTAAAACATAATCTTCAACAGGTAGATGGAAGAGGCCTATAATGATGAGAAATGACAACTGACTGATGAAACAGTGTTTTGAAACTCATGTTCTTCATGATCAAAGTGTCCTTCAACAAGATCATGTCAGGTCCCCATGTGGACCCGACTAAAAAAAAATTGTTTTCAAATAGTGATCAGGCTCAAATTGGTCAGACACTAATTTTGAATGCATTTAAAGTGAAAACAAGAACTAGGTTGCCATCAAAACTCACTTTCTGATATGATTGTAAAATGTGAAAAATTGGTCAAGTTGGCTTCAAAATTGGCTTTGAAAACTGGGCAAATGACCTCCTGAAGTCACAAAAACTTACAGGCATGTAGACATCCGGTCCAATAATTAAGTGCAATAAATGGATCAAAAAAATCCATCATGAGGAAAAATTTATTAACTATCAAAGCTACTTAATTTTTTTGCAATAATCAGCTGTTCAGAATCAATTAAAACTCACGTTGTTGACATTTTGCAAAAATAGCAAATCAACTCCTGGCAAGCTGCCACTTGACACACTAGCTCATTTTGGAACAATGAACACGTGTAAAAAAGGTATTTTCTTGAAACATCTACCATCAAAAGATATTAATGGTCGAAGTTGACCTCTTAGAAAAGTTTCTGGAAATGCAGGTGCAAAATTGAATAAATTCCGTTTGGTTTTGATTTGCTAAAAATAGCAAATCAACTCGCGAGACTCTGAAATATGACATGTGAGATAATATAGGTATGCAGAGTGCAAAGCAACAATCATTGAAATTTTTTGCAAAATGCAGGCGGGAGGCACTTTGTAAAACTAAAAGTTTGCAAACAACAGAAATGTGGGAAAACCCTCCAGCTTCACTTTTTGAAACACTGACAAAACTCATTGTGTGAAGCTGAAAATTGACATGCCTACTCACATAGGACACATGAGTGTGTTGATTCAAGTAATCAATTAAATACTTAGATGGGGTCATGAATTTACTTTTATTTGCAAAGGATTTGATAAGTAGTGATATATCAAAAAACTCAAGCTCCATGATACAAAGCATTGTGTGGGTAGTCTATTTTATTACTAAGTCATTTCTATTTTACTGATTCTTGCATATGTGATTCTATTTTTCCCAATAACTAGGACACTGGTCTATTCCTTAGTGGTTTACTCAAGGGGTTAATCTAATAATTTTTTAATGACCAGCCTGTAGCCAGGGTTTAAATTCACTTGAAAACTCATTAATTCAAATATTCATGTATGCCAATTCCTATCTGGGGTATTTACATTTTGATGAACGGGTAGCAAATTACTTAGAGATGAGCCAATTTCTAGGAAATTATTGCATATGTATCCTTCATCCAAGTGTGATCTATGTTATGAAGTGTTCAACATAGCTAAATCTTAAATGAACACACTAGGAATACCCTCCTTGGTCCCATAAAGCCTAAAGTGTAGAAGATCTCAGTCATCAGCTAGATCTTGTTAGTTGGCCATTCATTCCAAGAGTCTTGAGCATAGGAATTGGCTATCCCTTAGAGATATCTTAGGTGCAATGGAAAACACCAACAAAATGGTGACTTTGCTAGGGAGAATTTGAGAAAATTCTCATTGAAGAATCTAGAAACAGAGTCATATCATTTGCATTAAGTCATATTTTTTTCCATTCTGAAATTGAGTTCAAATATTGAAGGATTTCAAGCCTAGAGAAGAAATTATTGCAGTGAACCTGAAGAATTCATGATCTGTGGTGCTTTGCTGGTGGAAGGAAGTTAGAAAGAAATTTACATGTGAAAGAGCTTAATAGTTGAAGTTCAGTCCTCTACAAAGAGAGGTGGTGACTCTATTACAAGAACCTATTGAAGATTTGAATAAAAGTTCTAGATCTATAATATTTCCAGAATTGTAGAACAATTTGTAGTAGTTGTAACTTTCCAGGTACTCTTCACATGTTTGAACTCCTTAAGAAAGAAATTTGGTTCCCTTAGTTAGGGATATTAAGTACTACAATCAAGGAAGGTTAAATATTGTATTAAATAGTTGTAGGGGGGAATAATATCCATTTGCAAAATGCATTGTTGTCTTAATTCTCACTCTACAAGTTGTAGTATCATGCCTAGAACATAACCTTGTCCTCAAAGAAAGGTGTTCGATAAGGATAGATACAACCCTTTAGATTTTAGTAAAATCCAAGGCTACCCACATTCTATCCCAAGATGAATTAATGAACATTTTCCTAAGTTTAGAGATGATTTTGAAGAATCAACATGAAAACATGTACAGTGTTTCATTCATTTGATGGAAGATTGTCAAATTGAAGAAGAAGATGTTATCATGAATTTTTTTTTAAGAACTTTAGAAGGTATTGCTAAAGGTTGGTTTACTTGCTTACCAATGCATTCCATAGATTCATTGCATGAGCTTAGAACATTTTTCCTTGGTACTTTTAAAGATGAGTCAATAGTGAATGATGAATGCTTGTCTGAAGATAGAAATCTGCATACTCAAGAAGAATTAGAAGAGGAAATTGCAAAAAAGGTTGAATTTGAATCATATGTTGATGCACTGTGTGATCTAGAAAGATTGGATGATGAATCTATCTATGATTTTCATGATAGATTTATGAAATTTTTGCTTGCTATACCAGAATTAGAAAGACCTGATAAATCATTTTACATTGATTTGTTCTATGAGAATTATAAGCTAGGTCTGAGTACCATCCCAGTTTACTTGAGGCCTCCTAGCCTTAAATACTTATATCAATGGCTTTCAATAATTGAGGAAATGATAGATAAATGTGGAAGTCATCTCTTAGCTCAATTATGTGATGGTACTTTTTCAAGATTTAGTCCAATGGATGCAAATGGTATAGTAGAAGACATGAATGATAGTGCATCATGTAGTGATAAGGATGTTGTTTCTGAACAACCTACAAAATAAATATGTCCAGAAGAATATTGCAGCCATGACGGTCATGAAGAGATAAATGAAACATGTGAATTGTCTTCTATTTGCTTTGAGAACACAAAAATAGAAAGAAATTTTTTTGTAGCAAATGAATGCGGCAATGATGCAAATGATACTAAGAGTTTTTTCTCTTCTATGGACTTTGAATATATCATTAAGGATCATGATGATTATGATGTTTTAAGTCTTCATGAGGAGATGAAGGATCATGTAGATTTGAATAATGTTGTTGAGAGTATCAGTGTATCAACTACAAATGATAGAGTATGAAAGTATTTTTTTAGTCAGAGTAGTCATGTGTGAGAAGTTTCCATGAAGAAACAAATGATGATTTTCACTTTGACAGTGAGGAATGTAGCCCTACCGATTGTTGCAGTAGTGTGAAAAAAGAGAAGGATATGCATGCAGGAGATGTGTTAAATGAATCAATACAAGCAGTTGATAATGATGAACAAGGAATCCCTGTTTTGATTGATGTTTTTCCTTCTTCTATTCCTTTTGATGTGTTTGAAGCCATTACTGAATGTTTGCATGAGTAAACCATTTATGTAGATATACATGAGAATGCAAATGTAGAAATAAACATTGGTACAACTAATGACAACTTTCATGATGAGTTTGCACATGAAGAATATGATTGTGTCTATCATATAGATGAATATGAGGACCTTTTTTCTGGATCTATAATTCATATTTCCTCTCATGAGCAGTATGTTTCATATTTTCATGTGGAAGCAACAAGAAATGATGTTGATTTTGATACACCTTGCATTGGTGAATGTGTCTTTGACACTCACTATGATGAATTTGTTGCAAATGAAAGTTATGATTCACATGAACCTATACTTGAAGTTTCCCTTTGTGGTAACATGTTGAATTTTGATGATCTTTTCTATGAACATGAGGTGGAGAACATTGTTTGGGATGCTGGAATTTCTTCTGAATGCCATGATTTGAATGGAGATGAAGGTATTGTGGGTGTTGATAAGCCTAATTTTCAAAATCTTGAAACACATGGCAATGTGTTTGGGTTGTTTTTTTTGGAATGAAGACAAGCTAACCAATGATGCATTTCAGTTGGAGGAGACATAGATGCATGAGCAATCTTTGCTCAACACACAAGATGATTGCATGTTGTTTTTCAGTTGTGATATTTCCTCTAAGCATGATCATTATGAGAGGGTTAGTGAATGTGGTCTTGCTTACTATCCTCTCATGTTGCCACTTGATACAAAATTAGAGAATGAAGAGAGTGGAAATGATGAAACCTATTTGATTTGGTTGCTAATTGATGACAAAGCTGAACAGAGAGCAAGTTTTCACTTGCGTGAAGGCAACCTGATACTTGTGTTTGTAATGGTGCAGTTACCTAGGTTGTTATGGTTTGATAGAGGCAAGAATTAGTTGATGGAGATTAGATCCTTTTATAGAATTGTGTTTGATAGAGGTAAGTGTTGACTCCCATTTTTCATTTGGTGGCCTGGGGTCACTAGATGAAGTTGAAAAGAAGAATGAATAAAGGAGCAATTTGAGGACACCTGATGGACTTAGTTTTTTGGTCTACTCCCCAGAGACCTAGATTCTTGCTATGCCCACAAGGGGCATATATCCCCAGTCGGAGCCATTTTTGGCACTCTCAAATGTCCCAAATTTGAGATGCCCATTTCAAAATTTTTTCCTCTGCACTCTCAGAAGTGCACCTGATGAATTTGCCTAAGTGACCTACTTTGGAGGGTCATATTTTGGAGCCCATTAATTTTCATGCAAAATCCATCTGTAGACACACTCATGTGTCCCGTGTGAGTAGGTATGTCAATTTTTAGTTTCCCATGGTGAGTTTTGTCAGTGTTTCAAAAAGTGAAGCTGGAGGGTTTTGTCACATTTATGTTGTTTACAAGCTTACAATTTTACAAGTAGCCTCCCATTTTAGCCTGCATTTTGCAACCAGTTGACTATCAAGCCAAATCGATTGTTTCTCTACATTATCCATACCTAGATGATCTCACATGTTAGGTTTCAGAGTCTCACAAGTTGATTTGCTATTTTTAGTAGATTAAAACCAAACACAATTTATTCAGTTTTGCACATGCATTTCCAAAAACCTTTCTGAGAGGTCAACTTCGACCATTAATATCTAGTGATGGGAGATGTTTCAAGCCAAGCCCTTTTGCACACATGTTCACTGTTAAAAAAATGATCTAGTGTGCCTAGTGGCAGCTCACTAGGAGTCGATTTGCTATTTTTTGCAAAATGGCAATAAGGTGAGTTTTAATTGATTCTAAACAGCTGATTGTTGCAAAAAGTTTGAGTAAGCAACTTTGACAGTTAATAACTTTTGTCTCGTGATGGATTTTTCTGATTCGTTTATTGTAATCAATTCTTGGACTAGATGTCTACATGCCTGTAAGTTTTTATGACTTCAGGAGGTCATTTTCCCAATTTTCAAAGTTGATTCTGAAGCCAACTTGACCAGTTTTGTACATTTTACAAACATATTAGAAAGTGAGTTTTGATGGAAACCCAATTCTTGTTTTCACTTCGAATGCATTCAAAATCAATGTTTGACCAATTTGAGCCACGGAAAGTTGTTTGAAAATGAATTTTTTTTTAGCCGGGTCCACATGGGGACTTGGCATGATCTTGTTGAAGGACACTTTGATCATGAAGAACATGAATTTCAAAACATTGTTTCATCAATCGGTTGTCATTTCTCATCATTATAGGCCTCTTCCATCTACCTGTTGAAGATTATGTTTTACTTGAGGTACCATGGGATATGGCATAGAGGCAAAAGAATGGCTTAATAACAATCTATACGGGAAATGATCAATGAGAGTTATAGCTTGCATGTGATAGTTGGATGAAGATCTCCATTAAGAAAAAAATAGGTCATCATACATATATAATGTGTAGGAAAAAAACCTAATGAGTGGGGCAGAGAAATTTCTCCTAATGAAATCATATTATTGTGGCAATCATATAACTACATTCACAGCTAGTGGAGAATTCATTGGCAATTATTATTGTGAATTCAGGGCAAGTGAGATATGTGAATTTATTTGCATCAACAATTGTGTATGTGTACAATGAGCACTGTTGATTGGTGTGGGTGGAAATAAAAATAGTAGAGAGAAACAAATCAATGAAGCCACAGTTGAATGACATTGGTGGAGGAAAATAATTCTTCAAAGAACAATTTTTGTTCAAGTATCCTAATTATCAGAATGCCACTAAAATGAATAAAGATGAATCAATAAAAAATGGGACATTTCAGAAATCTGTAAGTGTATGTTATGTTGAATGTGAAGCCACCAATGCACAATGCAAATGAACACGCTTGGCAGAGCAAAGCCAAATCTAGTTTTTGAAAAGTCTAATGAAACTTTTAAGCAAGTGTAAAGTTGTTTCAGATGGAGTGGTACGTGCGATGACCGTATATGAATAAAAATAAAATTTATTGAAGGCTCTAAAAACTCTCAAACAAATGCATTTTCTTGATGCCTATGCACCAAATGGAGATATTGAATGCTTTAGAAACTTGCAAATAAAACAGAGAGGGTACAGTTTTGAGCCAATGGTATAGGCATCCATCAAAGCATGGCCAAAAAGTATATTTGTTAAAAGGGTTTTAGGAGCTTTCAAGCTAAAATAGAGATGGGTGCGGGCTTGGAGACCCTTATCAGCAATAATGCACAAACTAAATACATTGAAAATGTCTTTAAGAAATTTCAAACTAATGGCAATGGCAGTCAGCTTGCGTGGAGGAGGTCAAGGCATGGTAAAATAGCTGAAAATCTCAATGCATAGAGGATAGTTGAATGACATAATTGATGTAATACACACACCATAATAGATTTGTAGAAATGGATTTACAAACTGCTAAGAAAATGCAACACCATAATTCATTACTAGCAGACAAAATGAGTTTATTACAAGGCTCTAAAACTTTAAGGTAAATACAAATAGGGGCACCATGGTGAATGTAGGGATGCACAAAATGGAGCAGCTAAAGGGGCTTGATGGAGTGGAGCCATCCCATGAAGGAAATCCCTATGCATCATTGAGTGGAATATGTTCTCTTTGAGGGTTGTGTACACAACAATATGTTTAAAATGCTTTGGAAACTTTCAAAGAAAATATGTTGAATGAGGGCCTATAGCAACCCTAAAGAGATTATGCAGCCACTACTGCTTCACTTGGCTCAAGTGCATTGAAAGCATGTGCTAGACTCATAGAGATTTCTAGTGAGGGGCCTTAGAAACCTTTAAACAAATGCACCAGAAGGTAGTAGTGCATACATGAATGGATTTAGTTGAAGAGTCTTTAGAGACTCTTGAAAAAATGCATTTCTCATACGCATTTAGAGTGAATGGAGACACTAGCTCCACATAGAATAAATATAGAATGATATGTAAGAGATATTGAGACATTTTAGAAAATGCAGATTGCACTAAAGGGGATGCCATAGTCAAGTGTGATCTCAACGAATGCAATTATTGCTGTAGAGAACATCTAAAATGAATCTAATGCATATAATTGTTGAAGACTCCAGAAAATTTAAATGTCATAACTATAGGGTATTCACACAATGGATTTGTTAAAAATTTTAAAACTCTCAAATCATGAAAGGAATGGAGAACACCTCCTTCAATGTGGTCTCTGTATATTTAACACAATGCAGAGTAGACACATTTGGGATATGTCGTTGTTGCAAAGGATGCCACCATTGCAAATGAGATTGGCAGAGGATGAAGTGCCAGTGTATGCAAAGGGTAAATCTTTTGAAATGACCTTAGAAATTGTGAGAGTTTGAGCCAAGATGAAAGGTTGAAGGACGCGCAGCTTAGAAAACTCTAAATGGCGCCATCAAAAATGAAGGATGCCATCACTGAAGGAGCTTGAGCTATCTGTAGAGAAAGGAGTAAACAAGGTTAGGGAAAAAAATAGAGGAAGAATGAGATCAATAGCCAAGATTGGAGGATAAACTCCAGCAAAATCATGGTCATTCCTCGCTATCTAGTGGGATGAAAGTGTTCACTAGTTAAATTTAGCAAGTACACAAGGTAAAGCAGTGAGCCCAACATGAATTGAATGTCCAAGTATAATTTAAGTTCCTGATGAAATGATTCAAGAAGGCACCATTTAATTTTTAAATGGTGAAGGATGAATAGTGAGAAATATAAATGGTGTGCCCCTTTATATTTTAAAAGCAAAAAATTTAAAATATTGCCCATGAAAGTGAAAAATTAATTTAAAAATAATGAGCTCTTTAGAGGGTGGATTATTTTAAATATGAATTAAGGGTAAAAGGTGCAAGCATAAGAGTGAAGATTGAAAGCAGGGATAAAATCTTCTTCCCCGATATATTTTTAATGGTTTTCACTTTTATAATGTGAAATCAAGTCACTTATAGGCAAATGTTTTAAATAACATATTTAAAACATTATGAGCACCTACAACAAGTAAAGTGTAGTAAAATAAAGAGCAGGAAAATGGGTTTTCACAAGCAAGTAGGGCTGATATATTTTTCAATTGCTGGTAAATGGGAAATGAAGTGAATTTCATCACATGGAGATATTTTCCAGCTGGGTGAATTTGGAGATTCTTCACATGGAAATTTTTTTTGTTGCTTGGCAACTAACAACAAAGGTAGATTTGAGAGGAAAATTTGGTTTTACTAAAGAGAGAGGAGAGATTCTTCTCACTTGTTGGTGATTGAACGGTGGATGGAGCTGCCATGTGTCTTTAACAAATCAATTTTAGGGATGCTTCCATTTTCTCTTATTCTCATTCTCTTCTTAATTATTCTATAATTTGGGGTTCCAATTTTTTGAAAGCTCTACATGGTAGGAAGAAGCTTTGGGTAAATTGTAAAGCTAGGATGATTGTAACTGAGTTATTAATCTAAAAGTGTGTTATGAATTATGCTTTCATGTTTATTTTAGCTAATAATTGTCTCCATGGCTGTGATGTACTACTCTTTTGGATTCAATAATAAAAATTTCTTAATCTTTTCATGCACATTTGCTGCATTTGAGTTATATTTGTTGTTCTCTTTTGTTCTGTGAATGATGTAATTGCTTTAATGAAGCACAATATGCATTTATTACTGCCTATTGTTCAGGGAATAGTGTAATTGCTTCAAAACATGTGATAGGTGTGTTGTGTTTCAGGTGGATTTATAAGAAGAATTATCAAATAAAGCTTCGATGGTCTTGTTGTCATAATGTGATAACATTTGCAAGGATCTTCAAAGCATGTTCAACACTATAGGATGAATGCTAGTTATATGAATCCATAGCCCATTTCATGGCACTAGTCCATTATCATGCTTCTGTTGTTTTTAGTTGGTTCACAATTCTTTAAATCATAAATCATTTCAATTCTACATGTTGAGTTATATTTTTACCTTTTTATCCATGCTAGTTTATGAAATTCACTTAATGTCTTGCCAATATTGAGTGGAATTTTAGGTTTCTTAGCATATTTTTGTGAGAGCATTATCTGTTAAGCAAAATTTTGTTAATGGTGTGTCTAAATCTTTAGATGTTGCTAAAGGGTGAGCCCCCTAGGTCTTACAGAGCCTAAAGTGTAGGGGAAATGTGTTCTAATTCCATTTCCTGTCAGTTGGCCAAATCCCCCATTGAATTTGATCATTAGAAAGTGGTTGGTCTATAGGATTCAATTGGTCTGGTTTGATTTGGAACACCAACATAATCAAAATCTCATTAGAGCTATTTAGATTGATAGGCTGATTGATGGTGATTGATAAGATTGCTGATTTGTGATATGTTATGATGATAGGAGCCTTCAAGAGTCCTTCAAATTCGGGAGCACTTCCTGAGGACTTGGGATTTGATTCCACATCTGGTGCAGGCTGTTCTAGATGTGATTGAATGATGCAAATCTACCTCTTTGATAGATATGCTCTAGCATAGGATTAATATGGGACTTTTGACCGCTTTGATGGAGAGGTGGCATAGTGACAACAACACCTTTCACTTGGCCATTGGTAAGATGAGAGTGACATTAGAGGATGCTTACCAGAACTTGAGGGTTCTAGTTGTTGGTGAGTTGGTTGTGTATGATTTGACTGAGTAGGGAGGGACTGATGCACTTTGGATATTTTTTTAGGATGAACAGATATGTGGCTATGAGATTCCATGGCAAGCAATGGTTGATGCATATGCAACACTACCATGTATTCTTGTTGGATTTATAGGAGGTTTTCTATGTCCCGATCACAGGTCAAATGGACTCTCAGTTGGATGGGGTTGGATATTGGAGAGCATGATTAGATAGAGGACATGATATGGATGGGGAGTGCAGTAGGAGGAACAGGGCCAACATTGTCTGGGGTGAGCAACACATCACTCTGCTATGATCCCTTCTGATGTGTTTGAGACATGATGTATACACTAATATTTGTTATGAGGACATTGATGATCTATTGCAATTTTGATGATGTACCTCTTGGCATATTTGTATATCATTGTACACTTGACATTATGATTTTTGAGATTTAAATGATATGTAGCAGATACCCTTTGATCTATATGTGTTTATGTGATGGATACCTATGATGGATGCATTTAATTTTTGTGTTATGATATGATGATGATTCTATATGTTTGATGGATGATGCTTTATGCTATATGTGATGGATTTGATTATGTAAATGATATGCAATGCATTTTATTTTTGTATTTTCTAATGCAAATATTATGATGTAATGCATGGATGGATGAATTATGTGATAATGCTTTCTAATGCATGTATGATATGCAAATGATTATGCAACTAATGAGAATGATATGTTTTTTTTAATGTCAAATGTACTCAATCTATTAATGATAGAGATAACATCATTTTGAAAATTTTGCTAGCCTTGGAATGCCTATAAATGCAGATATAGAACTAATATGGATGCAATCTAATCTAACCATGCAGATCTAAATATGCAAGGTTGTCATTGTGTTAGTCAATTTGTCATGCTTTTATCATCATTGAGCCTTTAAAATGTTGAAAGTGAGTACAAACATCGATGATATAATTAGACCATGATGACCTGAGTACTACTTCCATGATTTGTGATATTGCAAGTTAACACAAGCATCGAGGTATAATTGAACTGAGATTACCTGAGCATTTCTTGCATAAAAAAACAAGAGTTAATTGTTTTCCTATGTAAATTCAGAATGTCATCAGTGATACTTTATAGAGCATGTCTTGCGACAACTTGCACAGTAGTAATGATTAACTTACAAATAGCAAACAAAGAAAATATCATTCTTGATTCTAGCTTCTCTAGTTCATGACATCATCGAGTTGCTCCAGAGAAATGACAACAAAAATCAAGATACAACAGTTGAAAATTCATGCCAAAGTAATAAAACCATGATTCAAAAGAAACATCATACATTTAATTTTTCTTTGACTGACTTGATTTAGCTATTTGATATGAATAGTTGATGTGTAAAATTTGATGATCAATGTTCAATCTTTATTTTTTATTGTGATTGTTGTATTTGTTATGTTGACTAACTATTTGTCTATCTATTGGTTTAAGCTCAAATTTTATTGTCCCCACTGAGTTTAGGATTTTTCCCCTAATCCAGGGTGAGACATGACCACAATGCTAGGATATGTACATGATGTTTTTCGATGATAGGGATAATGATAGCCAAAGTGAACAATCAACACATGTAAAATAGATGGAAAAACTAATCTATCACAAATAGAACTTATTGCCAGGTTTTCAATACTTGTTTTTATTGCACTTTTCATATTTTATAAAAAAAAAATATTCACTTTTTTTTGTTTTTTGTTTTTTGTATTTTTGACTTTTTTGACTTTTTTTGTTATCACCAAGATACCTATTTGCCAAGTTTTCATTAGGGTGACCAATTTTTTAGGAAATTTTCTCCTTTTTTTGTATTTTTTTAGGACTTTTACCGTGCACTAAATGACTTAAGTGTATAACTTCTTGAGATGTAGGTTATTGATGGGTTCTTCAAATAGGTCTCCTTTAGGTGTAGATAGTCGATAGGCTCCAGATCCATAGACTGATACAACAACAAAAGGACCTAGCCAGTTTGGTTGAAAGTTTCCTTTCTTTTCCCTATCCTATTGATTATGGGGATTTTCTTTCAGAACCAAATCACCAACTTGAAATGTTCTTAGTTTTACTTTGTGATTATAACTTATGGACATTCTCTATTGATAGGCTTTTAGGTGATCAACTACATGCTAATGATATGCATCCAATAGTTCCAACTCTTGTAGCCTGGATACTCTATAATACTCCTTTGAGATAATTCCCTTCAAAGACACATAGAGTGTAATTCCCTTCAAAGACACATAGAGTGATGGTAGCTCAACCTTAATAGGTAAAATGGCCTTTGATCCATAGATAAGGGCATATGGTGTGGCTCTTATTGAGGTGAAAATTTTGGTACGGTAAGCCCATAGAGAAAGGTTTAGTTTAACGTGCCAATCACGTCCAACATTGTTGATAGTTTTCTTCAGGATCTTCAAGATGGTTTTGTTTGAGGCCTCTGCCTAGCCATTTCCTTGAGGATAGTAAGGTGTAGAAAATCAATGCTGGCTATGAAACTTTTCACAAAGTTCTTGGACATCCTAATTCTTGAAAGGTCTTCCATTGTTAGTGACAATGGACTAAGGAATCCATTCCAATAGATAATGTAATTTAGGATGAAGGATGCCATTTGTTTTCTGGTGATTGTGGTTAAGGGAACAAATTCAATCCACTTTGTAAAGTACTCTATTGCTGTGATGATGAATTTGTGTCCATTGGATGAAGATGGATGAATTTTACCTATAAGATCTAGTCCCCATTGACAAAAAGTCCATGTTGATGCAAATGGTTGTAGCTCTTGTGCTAGTGCATGAATTAGGTTTCCATGGACTTGACATTTTTGGCACTTCTTGACAAATTGAAAAGACTCCTCCATATTTGGCCAGTAATACCCCAAGCATAGGATTTTTTTAGCGAGAGTTAGACCGCTTGAATGAGTACCATAGATACCTTCATGAACCTCGTGTAAAGCAGTTTCAACTTCTTTATGTTCAAGACACAAAAGGAGAGTACCATCAAGTCCTCATTGATAAAGTACATTGGCTATCAGGGTATGTCAAGCTACTTGTCGGATAAAGTTACATTTCTAGTTACAGGATAGATTGGGCAATAGGGTATTATCTCTTAGATAGGTGTAGATCTTCCCATAGATAGAAGCTTTAGCCTTGAATAGATTGTATATAACTTGGGATTCAGGATTATCGTAAGCAAGATTAGACACTTGTTCCACCATGAACTCATAATGGCTTTATTTTTTAGGTACCTATAGAAGTGAAGAAATTGTCACCATGGCATCAAAAAATTTGTTATCCCCTCTTGGAATCTACTCAAATTTGATCTCTACAAAATTAATTTTTGAAATCATCCACCATTCTCTTATATGGCATCAATTTTTCACCTTTTGTCTGATAATCAACATTCACCTGATTAATGACTAGTTGTGAATCTCCATAGACTTGGAACTTTGTGATCTTCCATTCAACAACTGCCTTGATTCCAATGATGAGTGCTTTGTACTCATCCATGTTATTTGTGCAAGGGAATATAAGTCTATAATATTTTGGGATGGTATGTCCTTGAGGCGTGACAAATAGGATTCTAGCACCCGACCCGTGTTGCATGTAAGACCCATCAAAATATAACATCCACTATTATGTTAATAATGTTAGGACATCTACGTCTAGAAATTCAATGCTCATGGGATGATCATCTTGTAATGGTGCCTTATCTAGTTAATCCACTATTTTTTGACCCTTGATTGCTTTTCTATCCACATACTCAATGTCAAACTCGCTCAATATCATTATCTATTTGGCTAGTCTTCCTATTAAGTTGCTTTTACTAAGTAAATACTTTAATGGATCAATCTTAGCTATGATTTTGACCGTATGAGGTAACATGTAATGTCTTAGTTGTTGAAGAGAAAATACTACCACTAGAGAAGATTTTTCAATGAATGTGTAGTTGATTTCATAGCCATTCAAGGTTCTGCTGATGTAATAAATAGCCCTTTCTTTTCCTCTTCATGTGCCAGTAGAGTGCCCAAAGATACCTCTTTTGTTTCTATATAGAGTAATAATGGTTTTCCCTTAATTGGCAGTACCCGTATAGGTGGTGACATCAAATACTACTTCAGTTGATTAAAATATGTTTCACATTTTTCATCCCATTTGAAAGAAACATTCTTGTGTAGCAAGTGATTGAAAGGATGAGTTTTATCTGCCAATTGTGCGATAAATCTCCTGATAGATTGGAATCATCCTTGTAAAGATCTAAGTTGGCTGATATTCTTGGGAGGAGGCATCTCCATGATGGCTTTGAATTTTGCAGGATCCACCTTAATGACTTTAGCTGATACTATATATCCTAAATGTTTAGACGATGTCATGCCAAACACGCATTTATTGGGATTTAACTGTACATTGAATTTCTCCAACTTGGTGAAAATTTTGTCTAGGATTTCTAGATGTATTTCTTTGGTGTATTATTTGGCTAGCAAGTCATCTACATAATCCTGCATGAAGTTTTGCATAATGTCATGAAATATTGTGGTCATCACACGTTGATAAGTGGCCCTAGTGTTCTTCAACCCAGAAGGCATGATCTTCCAGTAGAAAGTACCCCATGGGCATGTGAAAATGGTTTTATCTTGGTCTTCAGGTGCAATTTTTATCTGGTTATAACCTAAAAATCCATCCATAAGTGATAACATTTCATGTCCAACTGTCAAATCTATAATGATGTCAATGTTAGGAAAAGGAAAGTCATCTATTAGACAATCCCTATTGAGATCTCTAAAATTTGTACATATCCTGATGTTGTTATCTAGTTTTGAAATAGGTACAATGTTGGAGACCCATTCAACATAATTAATAGGTCAGATGAATCCTACATCTAGCAATTTTTTTAATTCAGCTTTCACCAGAACGGTGATGTACAGATGCATTTTTCTCAATTTTTTCTTCATTGGCTTTACTCCAGGTGGTAGAGATAAATCATGCATTATCAAATCTAGATCTATGCCTAGGATGTCAGCATATGACCAAGAAAACTTGACTTGTCTTTCTTCAAAAAATTTAGTGAAGCTTGGTTTTTCTTCCTCTATCATGGATGCTGCTAGATGTAGGTTCTTCACTATTTCAACTATACCAATGGTGATGGATTGTGTGGTATCAACCAGTACTGGAGATCTCTCATGATAATCCTTGGGAAGAGTGCCAAATCTCCCATCCTTCAATGTCTCAGAGAGGTTTTCACCATTAGATGCACTCTTTATTTTTTACTTTTTCTTGATCTAATACTGCCATTAAATGGTTTCACCATTAGAACAATTTTTGATATTCATTTTGCAGCTGAGAGATTTGGAACTCCCCTTGTATGAAGCTTCATTATGAGATTTAATGATGGAACATGTTTTAGGATTGTCAGAGCAAAGGAAATCCACAATGGTGTCATCGTTTGGAAAGATAGGTATATCAAGCAACTTGGTTTGGTCCCAATCAATTAGTTCAAGTGTACCAATGGCAAGGAATCATCAGATTGTTTTAAGTCCAAAGGGGTAAGTGTCTGGAAACATCGTCAAAGTATTTGATAAAAATTTCAACGTCTATGATGTTACTCTCCTCCCAAGGGTCTATCTCGCTTGAAGTCTAATCATGTCTTCACTTGAGTCATCAATATGTTGTGATCTAATTTCAAGCAGTCTAGACCCTAAACTTTGTCCCTCCATACATGTGGGTGCATATCTTTGTATCACATCAATTTCTTTGTCATGAAAAAATTCTTTAGACAATGAATCCCATTCATATTCATTGGAGTCGATTTTAGAACTATGTCGCAATTAGAGTATTCCCTCACAAAATTGCTGCTTGGTTTCTTCCTTTGACTCTTCTCTGTAGCCTACCCCTATCTTCTCCTTTGCATTCATTGTGATGGGCTGAATTGGTTCTACAATGTCTTCCTTTTTTTGCTAACATGACATTTTCCTTCGTATCCCATCTTCTCTAGGATTTTGAACCCTTTTCCATATGGCACTATTAATACATTGGAAGTTGATTATTGTGATTCTTCATATTTCTATAACCAATTTAAAACATCCTTGTCTTCAGATTCATCCACTAGGGTGCCTACTTTTACAAATATTCCCTCAAATATCATGGTTGGTTGTGAGGATTGTTGTTTTGATGTTGAAGGCTGCCCATATGACTTAGGAGAAGGCAACAACTGTGAAAGACATAGCGATTGCTCAATAGAATACTCTATCATACCTTTTTCTTTCAGCTGATCTTTTTTCTCAAATAATTTTGACAAAGCATTTAGTTTTCTTTCATTGCTTGAGGAATTGGAATCACCAATTCCTTTATCCTTTGATTGAACCTTCTTCTCATATTGATTTGACAAAGAGTTGATTTTACCTTCATTGTTTGATGGACTAGGAGTGATAGCTTCCCTGTTGTGTGGTACAAAAGTGTCTTGGACTGATTTGAGCCTATTGCAATATTGAGGATTGTTAGAATCAGCTAAAATGGTGATTTCTTTTCCATTGAAAGGAAATTTCAAAAATTGATGATATGTTGATGGCACAACTTACATCTCATGCATCTAAGGTCGACCCAAGAGTATGTTATATGTCAAATATTTTTCCAACACTTGGAAGATTATATATTTTACAACTGGCTCCACTTGAATTGGTAACATTATCAATCCTTGGGAGGATCTCTCTTCATCATCATATGCTTTGATAGTGATGTTTTTCTTAGCATCAATTGCATTTTCTGAATATCCAAGTGCACGAATAAGTTTTAAAGTGTAGATATTTATGCTAGCTCCAACATCTATTAGAACATGTTTGACCTAGTGTTTGTGAATTAAAACCTCAATATGGAGGGTTTCATTGTGTAGATGGGTGAGTGATGCATCATCATTTTCAGAGAAGGATAGGCAATGAGGTGCGGTCAATTTTCCCACCATAGCTTGGAATTGAAAAACTTCAAGATTATTTGGTATTGTGGTGGCTACTAGAGCTTGTTCCGGGATTTCCTTATGAGTTGGTGAAATTTCCAATATTTGATGAGGTAGTGGGTGTCTTAGAAGTACTTCCCTTCAAGACATACTAGGACTGGGCCCTTGTGGTTGCATTTACTAGCTTGTTGTCTTGTTTGTCTTTCATTTTGATGATATTAATCTAATTATTATTTGCAGTCATGTCTTGTGTGATCTCATTGATTTGGTTTGATTTGATGTTGATTTCATTGAATTGATTTTCAACTGTAACAATGTCATGTTCATGTTCAATTGTGATTCCATTAATTTGATTACCAACTACAAAAAAGTTTTGTTCATCATTGATTTCAATGTTATTCATTTGATGATCAGCTATAGCAGTGTCATTGGTTTGGTTATCAACTGTCACAATATGAAGGATAGTGGTGTCATAAGCATAGTTCACATTTTTACATTTGGTGTTTGATGAAGAGGATTCCCCTTTATTGTAGTTTGGTAAAGGATTTTTGAATGCTCCATGATCATTATTTATTTTTGGTCCTTCAATTGATATTTCCTTTCTATCAATCAAATCTTGTACCAAATGTTTTAGTTTCATATGGTCATTTGTTTTATGGCCCTTGTTTCTATGGAAATTACAATAATGTGCATCATTCTACCAAGATGGTTTAACCTATGGTTCCCAATCTTGTGCTTCTGGTAATGTTATAACTTTGGCTACAAGAAGCTCTTTTAGTGTTGATTCCAATGACTATCCCAAAGGTGTGAGTCTTCTTCGATTTGATGATGTTCGATATGGTAGTGGTTTGGATTCAACATTGTTTTGATTGTTGTTTTGGTTGGTGTTTAGATTATTGTTTTGATTGGTCTTGGAGGAAACAACTGTCAAGTTAAAGATTGGTTTTGCATTTTGTGTTTCAGCTACACCATCATTGTTACTAGCATTCTTGTTTCTTTGCCAAAATTTTGGTTTATCATTATTGTTATAATGATTGGAAGAGTTTGCTGAGTTGTTTACTTCATTTTAGATTTTTAAGACTCCTCTCTTGACCAAGGCTTCTTCAATTTTGATTCCATTTTCAATCATTTTCTCAAAGGTGGGTGGACATTGCAATTCAAGTCTATAGCTCATCTCATCATTTATATTGTTAATGAAGATTTCCATATTTTCCTTTTCAAGTATGGGGTGGGCATACCCTGCAAAAAATCTCCTCCATCTTTGTAAAAATATAAGGAATGATTCCCCCTTTTTCTATTTTGTGTTGCAAAGGTCTTTGATGGTTATCTCGTGTTGGATGTTGTAAGAGTATTGGGTGATTAATTTATTGACCAACTATTCAAAATATTTGATACTTGGTGGTAATTTTGAAAACCACTCTATACATTGCCCACCCAAACTTCATAGAAACAATCTCATCAAATAAGTCTCCTCATGTGCAAATTCCAAGCTCATGGTTTGAAATTCCTTTACATGATCTATAGGGTCAGTTTTACCATTATATTTATCATATTTTGGGAATTCACAATGTTTAGGAAAAGGAATCATGTTGACAGTTTGATATTAAGGATATGGGAAAATGTCTTGTAGTAGATCTTTTTGTGGTTCCTCTTTGCATGTCTTGAATCTGTTGTTGGAGATTTTTCATTTGATTAGTTAAGGCAGCCAATGGATCTATGTTTGTTGGATCAGTTTCAATTCTTTTAGGAGCTCCTTTCAATTGATTAACATCAAAGTCATTTGGAAGTTTCAAACCTTGATTAGTGTTAAAAAAAAAATTTCCCCATCTTTTTCTAGAACGTTCTCCATGAATTTATGGAAACTAGGATCTTGTTCAACATGTTGGATGTCTTCCTCATTTATTTCATCACTGTTAGGTGGGTGGAATTTGTGAAAGGAATTTTCCTCTCCCTCATCCATGGTAGTTTGAGTTTCAATTTCCTTCTTTTTGAGCTTCTACTTTTGTGACCTTGTTAAAAAATGGGCATACAAGTGTTATAATTTTGACTAAACTTTGATCTTTGTTTGAGAAATGCCAAGGATATTAACTAAATAAAATAAGATGATAATTCCTATTGATGATACTAAGTTAAATCTGATTATACAACATTATTTCATGATGAAGGATGATAGATCCTGATGATGAAACTTAGCCTAACAATCAAAGGTGATAGATGATTAGGCACTTTAAGGTGTTAGATCTTAGTTTGGTTTGAATAATTTCACTTGTAAAGTCTAGTTTCTCTAAGTTTAAAACACTGTTGTGATCGAGGAATGATTCTATTATGAAAAGGATCCTTAATTATGGTTCAAACTAATAGACATATGGTGAATTTAGCTCTCTAGTTTGATATTATCTGGATGCACTAAAACAAGGTACAAATGTGCTAAAATATGGAATGGATGTGCTAAAAAACAACCTAGATACACTAGGCTATTCCCTAGATGCACCAGAAAATGGACTCAATGTGCTGAACAATGGATCAAATGCATTAGAGAATGCACTAAATGTGTTAAAAGATGGACTTAATGCATTGGGAAATGACTCAGATGTGCTAGAAAATGGGTCAAATGGGCTAAAAGAAGTTAGTGATGCACTAGACTAGCCCTAAATGTGATTCAACTTGGTATTTTGTTCGATTATCAGGTGAATGCACTGTAAGATGGACCAGACGTGCCAGAAAAGGACCTAGATGCGCTAAAAGACGCACTAAATGCATTGGAAAATGACTCAGATGCACTAGAATATGAGCTAAATGCATTGAAATAGGGAATGCATGCGCTAATCTATAAATTATTGAGGGTTTTTGATAGTCTGTCTAGTTATTTTGCTTTGAATCAGTGAAATGGATGTTTTCAGGGGATAATCTTTTGAACAATGATTATTGCTTGATTTCCTTGTCTTTGAATTATGTGAATTAAGTGTTCTTAAATGGATGATTTCTTGAATAATGACTTTAAACAAAACAAAAAATTGTAAAACAATTGTTTCAAACCTAGGAACTAAACAATAAGTGTATGCTCAAGAATCTTGTCTGAGTCCTTTGATTTCCACAGGTATATAACAAGAGAAAATTGATCAAACACTTTTTCTAATGTCAAGTGTCATTTAAAATATCATGGCCCACATCTTATAACTATGTTAGCTCACATAGTTGTGTCACCCTCTTAAGGGTTCCCATGTTTTTTCCTTTCCTAGGTCTTAACCAAAGTCGGGGTATTTGCAGGATCATGATGGGCCAAAAAGTGGTAATATGATGGATATGTGGCTGATGAATTTTTTTTACCCAAAATTAATGAAATAATTTTTTTTTTTAAAGGAGATTCTCAGCTTTCCATCAATATAAATTATGCTTTACTTTTAATTTAATAAGTAATTATTATTCATTTTCTATTTGAATTACTAAAGTCTGATTGATAGACTAATTGAAAAACATCTATAGCTTTCAAATGGTATCATATTTTTTGAATCCAAAACATGTGTCACATTCTATGCTTTGCATAATATAGGATTAAAAATAAAAATTGAATTTCATGAAGTTTGACCAACTTAAGGTGGTTAGACATAAGAGTTTTTATATTTTTAAAATTTGTAATAAAAAATCATAATTAAATATTTACTTGGAAAAAACATTACAAAAAAATATGCATCACATTGGGACATGAGTCTTATACTTATATCTAAAATATTATAAAAATAATTATTATTTTATTATGGTTAGGGTGGTAGACAGACACCCACTTATTTTTTCCCTGAAATTTAAGTACTACTGCATTGAAATTTCAAATTTTAACCAAGTAATTTTTTTTAATTTTTAAACAAACATAGTAGTTTAGAAACTACATTCAATTTTCTATAGATTCTATTCTTACATATTTTTTAAATAATATAGATAACTTATTCAAATTTTTATTTCAAGTTTCCTAACTCTGATTTTTCTAAATTTTTTGTCACTTAAGGGCCTATTTTTTCCATGATGATCTTGCACATACCCATCGAATCCCCCACTTTTGGCTAGTAATCCCTGATAGTTATATGGTGAGTATCTTGGGGATAGATTCTTCCCTCCCCTAGCCCTGTGAATATTAAAATTGTTTAGAAACTGACTTGGCTAGCTTCTACACTTCAGGTTCGTAGTAAGGGTTTTTGTTCGGTGCAAAAAATGATAAACTCCCTTAGGAGACCTCCCAACCTTTAGAAAAAATTCTTTGGGGATGGTTATCTTGCAATTACTGTCGAATTGTGAGTTTCCTCATATTCTCTTTTGATTATAGTGGCTCAAAAAACTTGGCTTTAGTTGTTCCCACTTAGGTCATTCTCGTAGGGTGAGTACTTTTTCCCACTATGGTAGGTCTTCTAAAGGTGCTATCAAAACATGAAATAGTGAGTCTAGGATTCTGGTCACCCAGTGAAGGGGAGAGCATAGGCCTATAACCTTAAAATCATAGTAGACAGGGTGTTCATTAACCTCTTAATTAAACTAAGTGCCTAATTTAATCAAAAGAAAGTAAGATTAAAGAAAAATTAACTCTAGCCCCTATGAACACCATTAGTACTTTGATATAATTTTCTTTGAAAACATTTAAAAGTACCTGCAAAATAGAAAGTATTGATCAGTTCTCAAAATTTTGAATTCCTGCAAGGAAAACTAGGTGTGCTAAAATATCACACAGATGTGCTAAAAGAACTACTATATGTGCTAAAGTATCAACTAAATGCTCTAAAAGAACCCCTAAATACACTAAAATATGATTTGGATACATTGAAAGATGCTTCAGATGTATCATAACAGGAACTGGATGCACTAAAAGATGTTTCATATGCACCGAAAGAAATTATGGGTGCGCTACATAGAAGTTCACTCTAGATCTATAAACAAACTTTCTAGAAAATGTTAATAAAAATGGGGCTAGGCCTCATGGTGGGCACCAAATTCATGTGTGAGTAAAATATGTGAGTGAGTAATAAACCACACTCAATGAAACATTACATTAGATAATTCAAATAAAAATAATCAAACTGAAACAAAGCAAACTCTCTAAAATTGTCCCATTGTCTCCTATCTTCGGGGATTTGTTAAATCATAATGGCTCTAAAATTTGTTTATACACTATGACCTTTAGAATGACAACCTAAGGAACACAATGCTAGAAAATGCAAGAAATCTATTCCTACATGATTGATTAAACTATATGATAGTGATGCTATGATAATGGTGTTGTTATAAGGATATGATGCTAAATATTGTGATGCAAATGATGTATGGAAACTACCATGATAACTAAAATGCAGCTACCAAACTAAGCCATGATTATGCTAATGAAATTTTAAATGCTAAAGATGTTGAATGCTCTAACGAAAATTTTGCAAATATTGCCTAAAGTTGGGATATGAAATGCTATAGAATGAGGTTGTATTTATAGGATTTCCAAGCCATATTCTAATGTGGTAGCAACCAATGGTCATGATTTTAACTAGAGAGATCTAGGGTGGAGGATGAAGAAGTTAGAGGGAATAAAGGAGAGTGTTCCCTTTAATAGAACACTTTGCAAAGTGTGAGAGAATAAATGGAGGAAGAGAGCCAAGCATCTCAAGTTTGTTTCAGAATTTGTTGAGGAAAATATTGATTTAAATATAAAGGATATTTAAATTCATGAGACACATGATGAGGTGGCAAGAGGAAAAGTTGTAGACATGTGACTAAATTTAAATTTTAGAATTATTCAAATTTAGTAAGAGGAAAGAGATTAATTAAATAAAACAAACCATTTGAATTTGTTTATTTAATTAAGATTAGAGGAATATGATTTAAGATTAGGGTATGTGCAGGATCATCATGGAAAAAATAGGCCCTTAAATGGCAAAAAAATCAAAAAAATTAGAGTTAGGAAACTTGACGTAAAAATTTGAATAAGTTATCTATATTATTTCAAAAATAAGTAAGAATAAAATTTGTAGCAAATTGAATGTAGTTTCTAAACTACTAGGTTTTTTTTTTAAAACAAAATATATTTGGTGAAAATTTGAAATTTCAATGCAGTAGTACTTAAATTTAGGGAAAAAATAAGTAGGTGTTCCCACCCTAACCACAATAAAATGATAATATTTTTGTTATAAGATTTTAGATATAAGTAGAGGACTCATGTCTCGATGTGATGCATATTTTTTGTAATTTTTTCCAAGTAAATAATTAATTATGATTTTTCTATTACAACTTTTAAAAAATATAAAACTCTATATGTCTAACCACCTTAACTTGGTCAAAACTTCATGAAATTCAATTTTATTTTTTTATCCTATAGTATCTAAGCATAGAATGTGATGCATGTTTTGGATTCAAAAAATATGATCTGTTTGAAAGCTATAGATGATTTTCAATCAGCCTATCAATTGGGAATTTAGTTGTAATTCTAATAGAAAATGAATAATAATTATTTATTAAATTCAAAGTAAACCATAATTTATATTGGTGGAAAGCTAGAATCTCCTTTAAAACCCTTTTCATTTCATTAATTTTGGGTAAAAAAGTCATCATCCACATACCCTACAAATACCCATCATATCGCCACTTTTTGGCCCATTATGATCCTGCACATACCCATTAGAAGAATTAGAAAGTGTGAACTATATAAATAAATTTAGAATTTCTTTATAAGTAGATGAAATAAGAGGTTTATTAATTAAATACCTTGTATTTAATTAATTAATTATCTTGACTGATTTTAGGTGTATATAGTCCTAACTAAGAAGGAAGAGGCATTGGTCATCTTATGGTGCAAGGAGATGGCAATTGTTGGCCATGGTTTGGATATTGTCAATCTCAAATCAGAAGTGGTCGAAATATTACAAATGATGGCTAATCCCTTCAAGAATGGGCTTCCTAGCAAGTCTTGGTGGATAGGATTCAAAAGAAGGCATCCCAATCTATGCTTGAGAACATCTCAATGGAAAGATAGAGACCATGCTATAAATCTTAGGCTTGTAGTTGTAACTAGTTTCTATGACACTTTGGAGAAGGCATATGCAACCAAGAAATATGGACCCCAAAGGATTTGGAGCTACGACAAGATAGGGCTGCAAGTTGGAAAAAATGGTAATATGAAGGTGCTTCTCAAAAAAGGCACTAGAAATGTTGCTTACATTATCCCAAAGAGCTGAGAGTGGATCACTATTCTAGCATGTGCAAATATTGTAGGTTAGAAAATTCTAAGTTTTTATTTGTTCAAAAGAAAAAATCATGTGCAAAACTACATAGCCAACTATGAGGTAGGAGCACTAATGGCTATTCAACCTCACACATGGATGACCAAAAATATTTTCTTCAAATGGCTAATTTTTTTTGCTATGCAAGTACCTGGGGGTTACTAGCCTAGTTGATGAGCTCGAAATATGCTCATGATTTGAGTATTATGATGTATTTTTAATATCCTTACTCTTATTACTAATGGTTGTTTTAACTCTTTGATTAAAATTTTTTGATCTAAAAATGGGTAGTATCCTATAGCAATACATTCCTATATTCTTGCAGCTTAATGTGTCTGTATTAATTGCCCTGTTTGACCTCCCGAATAACTAATATAATGCATATGGTTTTTGAATAATGAAATAGATTTAATATGTGATTAATGAATGTATATCGTGTTATTTTCCATGTGCGCTTTCTTTCGCTTCTGTCACCTTGTGTATCACAGGTTGTTGAAGGAAGCATGATTGAGTCAAGCGCAACAGATCTTAGCCTTGCAGTAAAGTCCATTTCCAACATGGCATCGAGGAAGTTGTTCCAACGAAGACTCTCTAACCGGGTCATTGAGAAGAAATCTAAATGATCACTAATCTAGGAAGAGTGGAATGCTAAATTCTCTCTGAATCTTGTTCAATGGATATGCTTTCATTTATGAGAAGCTTGTTCCTCGGTTTTAGGATACATTTATGTCCACGTCTTTCTCTATTAGAGTTAGGTAGTTAGTTGTTTTTCTGATATAAATAAGTGTTCGTCCTGCGCAATTGAGCAAGCAGAGTGTGTAAGAGTTAGTATTATAATAAGAATCAGAGCTTTATGTTAGTTTTCGTAGAAGCAGAACAATCAATGTATATATCTCCAAGTTATGAATAAAAGTTGATGAAGTTTTGAGTTTAATTCTTGCATAAACTAGTTGATGCTTGCTAAGGGGGCCCACTTAGTGAGTATCTATAGTTAGTTGTTTATTTCTTGTTGATTATAAGTTAGATTTCATTCTTGAAATTTTCAATGCAAACTCAGTCTTATATTGTTCCTACAGCATCGCGAATCCATCCCTATGTTTGTTCCTGCAGCATAAGGCCAGTTCATAGTTTGTTCCTTAGTAATAGTTGTCATGGTTTCTTCTTTGATTAAGTTATGTTTAAGTTAAGAAGACTTTACATTACATCCCTGCAACATAGGTAAAATTCCTTCCAAGCATTTATTTCTGGTAAATCATGACTGAAACTTGTTCTTAGTGCACATACAATGCCGCTCCATTTCAAGTATACGTTCCTTGGTTTGAAAATGTAAATGAATGACCATAAGAAGATGTCAGTCACCTGCTAGAATGTCCAATTCCTAGATTAGGATTTTTCGTGACTTTTATATCCTTTTGTGGATGCGACCATTTTTGGCACCATTTCCAGGGATGGTGTCAAGCTAATAACCTGTCATAGTTATTGTTAGTAGTAGTTTAGTCTATTATTCAAGCATTTTCAAAATTCTTTCAATTTACCATTCATTCTATTACATGCATAGAAGAAGAGACGTTCTAGGAAGATTCCTCCCTAACCTTCGATTCATTGATAACAATCTTGAATCATCTTATAATCTATTTGAGGAAGGAGGAGACCGTGATATCAATCTGTTTGCTAAAAACCTGCTTGTTGAACTAGCATTTGATCTAGCTGACAAAGAACCTAAAGAAAATCCATTTGCTTTGATACTCCATCAAGCAAATATGGCACATAATCCACCTAATCAACCTCCTGCTTTTGAATTCCCCATCATTGCTTAGCAAGATAATGATAACCTTAAAAATATTCCTTCTTCACTACTTCCTAAGTTCTATGGACTAGTTATAGAGGACCTAGAAACTTTCTGGTTTGAGTTTGACAACCTCTATCGCAGCTATGATTACACTTCAGATGCTCACAGGCTGAAGTTGTTTCCTGCTACTTTGAAAGAAGGAGCTCTTAGATGGTTCATGAGTTTGGGAAGGGGTGTTGTTGATAGTTGGGCAGCCATGCAAACAAAATTTCTTAGAAATACGAGGAATATTGTAAGAGTGGTAGTAAGGGTGATGATATATTTAGAATTCAACAAAAGGAGGATGAAAGCCTGGAAGACTATATCTCAAGATTCTTGTTTTCTCTGAAAAATAATTTAGACCATACTCTCAATGAAGAATCTTAGAAACTACTTTTTCTAAGGGGAAACAGTGATGCTTGTATAGATGCCCTGGACCTAATGGGAGGAGGAGATATAACCCAAGTGTCTTGGGGTGATATCAAGAAAATATGTCTCAACTATGCTCGATAAATTGTTAAGGGTAGAAGTCATCAAGCTACAGTGGGAAAGTCTTCTACTAATGGAGTTTTATAGATGGAGATCACAAATTTGATGTCTGATTTCAAGTAGGATATCATAAACAATATGGCTACATAGTTGGATACTATGCAAGCTCAGAAGAAACATGAGGAAGCTGAAGAAATTTTGGTTGAGTTTTGTCCACATTGTAGACAGAGGAAACGTGACTACAGATGTAAGATGATGGCTAACCTAGTGGCTAAGCAGTTACCTACTAATTTTAAGATAGTAGAGGGTGATGATGACCAAGTATTCTTCATCGCACAAAGCTGACTATGGGCTCAAAGACAAGGTATGCCTCAAGAATCTTTGACTTTTGGTAATCCTTATTCTAATTACAATAACTAATGGCAACCTACATATGGCCCATCACCACCTTGGAATACTTCTCAACCACACTGGCCTAACTATCAGAGTCCTTAATGGAAATCTCCTCAATGGGGTTGGTAGTAGCCACAAGGACAATAGACTCCACCCCCAGGTAATTGGTAGTAGAATCCTCAATGGAGAGGTATTTAGCAATGGTAGAACCAATCTCTTGGATCCCTGTAGCTTCAACAACCACAACCTTAGGCCCTCATGCCACCTCCTGCAGTACTTGCAACAAATATTGGCCCCTCCAAAACAAATGCCTATGCCTACTCAACCATTGCTAAATCCTAATAATAAGCAGCAGCAGCAACAACAACCAATGTATTTTGCAAAATCCAATCAATATCTAGCTTATGCCCTGAATATTCATGATATCCATCTCAGGTTTGGAACCACTCTCCCTACTCTATAGCCGCCTGTAATTACAGAGGTTCCAGATTTTTCCTCTGAACAACCTACTGATGCTGTAAAACATATACCTATGTTAGATACTGTCTCTAAGGAGTTTGTCCTATAGCATTAGGCCAAACCACCTTTTCCTTAGAGATTGAAAATTACTACATCCAAGTCTATAGAAGAGCTTACCTTTGATATTTTGGATCAGCTAAAGAATGTACACATTCCAATTCCCCTTTTTCAAGCCATTAAAGATGTCTCAATTTATGGAAAAGCCATTAAGGAGGCCTGTTTAAAGAAACTAAGAAGAAAGAAAAAGGATCCCAAAACTATCCATGTTCTAGGATAGTTGACAGATATTATTTTAGGGAAGGTAGTCATTCCAAAATATACTGACCCTAGGAGTCCTATGGTAAAAATAAATATTAATGGCCAAATAGTAAAGAATGTTTTGATTGACCTTGGTGCAATAATCAATGTAATGAACAAGCATACTATGGAGTATTTGAATATTTTAAACATTTGGTCTACACCTACCATCCTACAGCTTGTTGATAGTTCCACAGTAACACCTGATGGAGTGGTAGAAGATGTTATTGTCATCTTGAGTCTTGGGAATACCCAGCAGATTTCACCATATTGTCCACTAAGGCAACTTTGGGAGGATATTCTATCATCCTAAGTAGACCATGGCTAGCCATAGTTGATGCTCTTATATGATGTCATTCAGGAGACATGACAATTTTTGATGGTCAGTCCAGAAAGAAATTGGCTTTATACCCACTTGGCCAGCCTCAGCCAGACTTGTCTCAACCAATTTGGTCAGATTTAGGAGAGGAAACTGAAGAAGTCAATTCATTGGCTCAGCTAATGATGCTGCAAAATAATCCATTTTCACAACTTCAGAGTGAGGATGACCTAATTTTACACATTTTGTAGTCCAACTCTAATCTGAGTAGCCCATCTGTTCCAGATAGCTATCCTCAGTAGTGTTTCTTGCAGCAACTGAATTCTGAGAGCCTGCCACCTAAATCTCTTATAGTTTATCACAATTTGCTTCCATATGAAATAAAGACACCACCTTTATCAGTAGCCTCCATGAATGATCTTACCAAGCAAGTAGAAGTGTCTCTAGGCCGCTATCTGAATATCAATAATAGGTTGTCTCAATCTCAACAAGCTGCCCTAGTCACAATGTTGCAAGATCAATACAAAGCTTTTGCATGGGACTATGGGGATATGAAGGGAATAGCCCCTCAACTTTGTACTCATAGAATCTACATTAAGGAAGACTGTTCACCTATTAGGTAGCCTCAAAGAAAGATAAACCCAACACTCAGGGAAATAGTTAAAAAAGACCTCCAAAAATTGCTTGATGTTGGTTTTATCTACCCCATTTCAGATAGTCAATGGGTATCTCCATTAGTGATTGTTCCTAAAAAGGGAAGAAAATGGAGAGTTTGTGTAGACTATAGGGAGCTGAACACAACAACTAAAAATGATCACTTTCCACTGCCATTTGTTGACCTAGTGCTAGATTCATTGTCTGGTAAAAAGTATTTCTCCTTTTTTGATGGACATAGTGGGTATAATAAAATTAGAATTTCCCCTAAGGATCAAGAGAAAACAACTTTTACCAGTCCATGGGGCACTTTTGCCTACTCTGTCTTACCTTTTGGACTATGTAATGCACTTGCAACATTTCAAAAGGCAGTGATCAATATTTTTGCTGACATTTCTCATAATTCTATGGAGATCTACATGGATGACTTCACCACTTATGGAGCTACTTATGAAGAAGCATTAGCAAATATGGAGAAAGTGTTGAAAATATGTAAGGAGCAAAATTTGTCTTTGAATAGTGAGAAATTTTTTATGATGATGCAAGAGGGAATTGTTTTAGGCCATCATATCTCTCAATCAAGAATTCAAGTTGATCCTGCAAAAATAGAAGTTATTCTAACTTTGCAATCACCTATGAAACAAAATGATGTTAGAAGCTTTCTATGACATGTTGGATATTATAGAAGATTTATCAAAGATTTCAGCAAAATAGTCAGTCCATTATATTCCTTATTGACTAAGGATTTTAAATTTAACTGGACTGAGGCCTGTGACAAATCTTTCCTATAGCTTAAGAACTTACTTACTCAGGCACCTGTTCTTCAAGGATCGAAGTGGAATTTTCCCTTTCATATTCACACAGATGCTTTTGATTATGCCATAGGGGTAGTTTTAGGACAAAAAGAGAATTCCATAGAGCATGCCATATATTTCATTAGCAAAAACCTTCAAGGCCCTGAATTAAACTATACTGTCACAAAGAAAGAATTGCTAGTAGTTGTGTATGCCTTGAACAAGTTTCGACATTATTTCACTGGTTACCAAATATTTGTCCATACAGATCATGCAATAATAAGATACCTCATGAATAAGTCTGCCATATCTAAAAGATTAGCAAGATGGATCCTATTGTTGTAGGAATTTGATATCACAGTTATTGATAAGCAAGGCCGGGCTAATGTGGTGGTTGATTTCTTGTCAAGACTTTAAACAGCGACACCAGCCACCCCTAAGGTACTTGATGATAGCTTTCCCGATGAACATCTATTTTATATTGCTACTTGAACTCCATGGTATGCAAATATTGTAAATTATTTAGCAACCAATAAGATCCCAGCTCACTTCTCACCAAAGGAAAGGCAATTATTGGTAGAGAAAAGTTTTAACTTTTCATGGATTGCAGACTATTTATTTTACACAGGACCTAACCAAGTCATGAGAAGGTGTGTTAGGGAGTGTTATGCCTTGCATAACCACCCCACTTTCATCTGGATCAAAATGGGTCCCCCTTTCTCTTTTGTTTACTCTAATTTTTGTTATTTTCTTTCCTCTTAGGAGTACTTTTGTTTTCCTCCTGATTTGTCTTTTGTTCTGATTTGATTCTGGTCCTCTCTTGGCTTAAGTTGGTTTTCCTTCTTGCTAGGAATCCACTAAAATAATTAAAAGCAAGGGTGAATTTATTATAATATGTTTTGTTTGCTTCTGAGGACTAATGTGGACCTCCCTTTTGCAGGGTTAAATCCTACACTTGTTGATATTTTCCAAATGGGCTCAGTTGGATGGCATTCTTCTGTCCACTTAGTCATGAAAATTAGCTAAAGAAAAAGTTAGTAAGACTTTTCTAATCTCTTACTGACTGGTGGCTTGGCTCCGAGCATTTGAAATCCAAAGAATCAAAATACTCCCCATTATGGATCTTATCACCATAAGATTATCATGGTCTTGCCGACCCATATTCCATTTTGTTCAATATGCATCTATGTTTCCTATTAGCAAGACCTCAGGTAGGTCACAATGATCCAAGTTCACATGCAGGTCCTTATCAGCATAGGAATCTCTCTTGGAAAGAGGTCTCGGCGACCAAAAGGATTCATACATCGTAAAAAGGTTTTCTCCCCGCCAAGAAGTCTTGGCAAGTTCACGAAGTCTCCCCGACTAGCAAGAAGAGTCTAATACTTCGGTGAGAGTTTGTCTTCAGAGAGATGCCTCAACGAAATCTCAAAGTCTTTCCAACCTCCATAAATGCAAATACTTCGGTGAGACTCAATAACATTGGGGTAGTGTCTCACCGAGTGGTTCTGGTCACACTGACATAGTGCGAGGGATTCTATCAGTATGTCTTTGGGGAGAGATTCAAGGTGTCCCGCTGACATGAGGGAACCCTTGCCAAAAGGTTTCTAAGTTTGGAATAATCTCTTGCCAAAAGGAGTAAGTCTCAGTGATGCAGAAGTGATATCCTTAGGAGTCTTGTTGACATGAAAGGTCCCACCAAAGTTTGAAGCCTAGCCATAATTCTCGCCTTCAGCAGGAGGTCTGGCTAATTGGCATAGGTCTCCTCGAACGATCGGTCTTTGATGTGATGCGAGGAGATCCTTGGAAGGTCTCACCAAGGTGAGATTATCTCACCAAAAGGGCAGAACAAAGTCGTCAGAGGATAGATGGCTCTCGGCAGAAGGTCTCCCAGTGATTGAAGGAGTCTTGCTGATACAGAACAAGCTCGATGAAATATCTTGAGCTCGACAGGACATCCCTCCAACCCGATGCAAAGTGGACTTGATGAAAATGAAAGGAGTTCGTTGTAGGTCTTGCCAATAGTGATGGATTTCCTAGAAAAGGGGGAATATCAGTATAACCAAGGAGACCATGACCTCACACCGATAATAATTATCTCGGCGACCTCGGTGTGTATCGACATAACTTCTACAGCTCGCTGAAACGTTTAACCGATTGACTCATGCTATGTCGATAGCTGTTATAAGATGAAATCGCATCAGGGAGACATCGATGGTGTCTCACTGACATGCGATATCATTCAAACCACTTTTAACCGCTAAAGAATCCTATGCGGCATGTGATTGTCCAATCAGAGGGATATAAGATGAGTCATTGACCAAATTGACCGCCCTTGTGGAGAAGATTAACAAAATGCAAGCAAGATGGTTTCCTTCTGAGAATAGATGATGATGGATTGGCTCAAGAAAAATGTTTAGATCTACAAGGAAGCTCGATGGTTTTTCTAGAAGATGGTCAACGAACAGAGAAGTCTAGAATAGAAAGGGAACCAAAGGAAAGAAGAGACTATGACTCAAAGGGACAGTTGTGGTGACTAATGGCAAGGAGGTAGATCAATATTAATGAAGATATTCTTAGCATTCAAGGCGACCCCCAACAAAGCTCAAAGATGGACACAAAGATAGGAGAGTAAAGGTTGCAGCTGTAAAATCTAAGGTCGTCCCTAGAACAACTTTTCAGCATGGATAGCAGGGCTTCACATTGAATGCAGTTTTGACTTTCCTCAGAAAGATCTAAGGGCTGACTCTCCTACAGTCTTCAGATAGTTTGTAAACCCTAGTATAAGGGACAACAAATTCCTGTTGGTACATTCTGTATATAAGACATTCTGGTCTATTTGAAAAGGTTAGATTTTTTACAGTTAGAATTTGTAGAGCACTTCTAGATTAGAACTTCCAGGGTTAGAGAACTTTTAGACTAAGAACCGTTTAGAGTTAGAGCTATTAGGAACTAGTCAGTTAATAGAATGAGATAGAGTTGCATCTTGATTCTCAGTAATGAGAGCTTCTCTTGTCTTCTTGTTTAACAGTTAGATTTCATTATAGACTATAATGTATTTTCTAAGTTCTCTTAGTGTAGTTGGAAACAATATGGAGCCTTAGATTCTCTATACACTGGTGCTTGTGCCAGCTTTGTAAATATTGCTTATCTGTTTTACTAATAGTAGAAGCAATCAGAGTTTAATCTCCTTCATGTTGTGTTCCAGAATGATATTTGTCTTAAATTGATCATTTGATTTGTGAAGTCTTCAAGGAATGAAATATTATTTTGTGTTTTATTTAAGTGGCAATTAAAAGTTGTTATGCGAGTTAGCACTGTGAATGAAAGAGGTTGTGTGTCAATCACAAGTTTGCTTTGTTCTACAGTTTTGGTTTACAAATTCCTTGAAGTTAACAAGTCTAGTTAAGGTTGGATGAACTATTTTTCTTTTCTGTTTCAAAAATTTGACTTATCTTTTTTTATATTTCTTTAAAAACCCTTGTTAGAGTAAGGTTTTATTTCATGCTTGATCTTAGAACAATCTAGAAGCTCAATACCAACAAGCCCCTTGAATATTACTATTGCATTGACCACTAAGTAACATCAGCATAGTTGAGACCTAACTACAAAGACCTTGGGAGCTAAGGCATCCATGTGTTGCCTTTCTTTTTCAGGAGAAGCATAATAGCAATATTCTGCTTGCATTGTTGTGGTGCCAAAATCGACATCAACAAGAGGAGGGCCTAAAAAGGCAAACTAGATAATACTAGATTCTTCTCTCCAAAAAGACCCCAGAGAGTTCTTTGATTAGCTAAAAATCCACCACCTTTGATAGAACTCAAGACCCCAATAAGACACAAGAGTCATAGGACAGGGGCAACAATCATACCACCTTTATCAGCTCTGCTCACTCCACTAGGATTTTCACCAATACCCCAGTGGATACCCATCAATCCACCACGTCCATCTCAAGTGCCATCACAACTAGTTCAACCCATACAATAGTTGGCTCAACCACCACCACCCCCACCAATGGCGTTATTTCAGAATAACCCCTCTCCATTAGGGACTATTCTTGGAGGTTTTCATGATATTCCCAAGAACCTTGAGAAATTCTTCCCTAAATACATTCATGGAGAGTCAAGGAGTGTTGAAGAACACATACAAGCTTTTAAGGATGCCTGCGCAAGAGCTCAAATAACTCATCATGATGTAGTTTACAGGTTGTTCCCTTATTCCTTAGGGGACATGGCATATAATTGGTACCTTAATCTTCCTCAAGGTTCCATTTTAACTTGGACAGACTTGGAAAATGCCTTCATTAATCAGTTTAGAGTCTATGTAGATCCAACTCTTTTGTACCATCAATTTTCCACCATCAGGAAGGAGCCAGGTGAATCCCTGCCCCTGTTCAATACTAGGTTCCAGCGAATGTATAGGAGATTACAAGATCCCTATCTAGTTATTGAGAACAGTGCCATCCAGGCATACTTTAGGGTTATCGACCCTTTGCTAGGTTTATTCCTATAAAAAATTTATCAACCAGTTGATATTGATTCCCTATCCAAAGTTTATCCTTTGAATATTAAGTTGCAACAACAAACTAACTCTCAACCAAGTTTGGGAGGAGGTTTTCCTTCACTAGGGTACCATATGTCTAGCCCAACTCCTCTATTTAACACTGTCTCATGAATGTCTCCTTCCCACTATAGGCCTATATCTGAATTGCAAAATCATCCTCCCATTCCATTCTATGCTAATAGGACTCCTAACCCTTGTCAACAACCACAGGTCCCTCAAGGTCCCCAGGGTCTGCATAACCAAGTTGAAACCCCAAGTCATGTTGATCAGCCACTTATTGCTAAGGCTGTTGAAAGTGAAAGGATAGTCCAACTTACAAATGAGGTAGAAACCTTGAAAAAAACACTGTCTCAAGTTACAAATGACATGGCTCAGCCTTGGTTGAACCCTTCCCAAAACCAAGGGAACTACCCTAATCAAAATAGCAACAATCAGGGTAATTATCAGAACAACAACAATTTCAACTAGAGGGGCTATCAGGGCCAAAATTACTCTAACTAGGGCTACCAAAATCAGAGAGGATATAACCAAAGGCCATCTAATAAAAGACAATGGAATACAGGGCCCAATAATGTTGGGGTTCCGTATAACTATCAAACAAATGAGGAGAGATCACATACGAAAAATGTGGCCGACCTCAACTTCATGAAAAATTGGTGCAGGCTTCATGATATTGCGACCCATTCTGAGGTAAACTATCCCTAGATGGAGAAAGTTGTCAAGATGGCACACAAAGATGCCCACACATTCCAGGGGAATTCCAACAAGGGAGGTGACTCAGTAGAAACAACAATGACTTATGTCCTTTTTGAAGAGCAACCTTCATTTCCAAGACAAGAAGAGAATGAACCAAAGGAAGATTCATATGATGCCCAAGCCTTTCAATCAAAAGGAGGACACTTCCTAAGAAATCAAAGTAAGGGGCCATTCACTACATCAGCACCTCCTAATCACATGGTGCCTCCAAATCAAAGTGTTGATAATAATCCTCCTCCACCACAAGGCTCACCTGACGTCCATAATAAGGTAATTCCTTTGGTGTTTTCAAATGTGGTGCGAGTTGTAATACATAATTTGACATAGTTTCTGAGATGCAGAAATAGAAAACTTCTTTGTCATATTTTGACATTCTAAAGTGGTGCCCTGCTCAAAGGGAGATAGTGCTAAAAGCTCTGGAGCAAGCTGACAAATCGAAAGGAAAGAACAATGTGGCATTTATTGGGGATGTGAATGCAGCCTTGTATAGAAACAAGGTAGGTACTCCACCTTTCCTTTTAAGTTTAAGAATTTCTGGGAAGAACTTACACAACTGTCTATTGGATTTAGGAGCTTTGGGAAATGCCATGCCATTTTCCATATGTAAGAAGTTGGGATTAAACCCCATTTAGACAAATAAGAAGGTCATTCAACTAGACAAGATAGAGATTAATGTGGTAGGATAATTAAGAAACGTACATGTCCAAGTAGGATCAGATCCTAGGATCTTAACCAACATAGATATTCAAGTAGCAGATATTCCTGAGACCTATGGTATGCTGCTAAGAAGAGATTTGATGAAAAGTCTAGGGGGATATCTTTCCCTTGAATTTTCACATATGTGGCTACCATGGAGAGGGATTCCTATGCATATTAGGATTGAAAGTGAGCCTTTCCTCAAGCATATCATCACTGAGTATGATTTTCCCAATGAGGTAACTTACTTTGAGACTGAGATGGGGGTTTATAAACAAGAGGAAATTCTAACCTTCTCAGCTCTCAATGTTAAGAACATGTCAAAACAAAAACCCTCTGACCCCACCATTGATGACAATCAACAGGCCCTGATTAGAAAGCTACAACAAGACCAACTAGTCTTAGGGGAAGAAACCGATCTACAAAATCTTCTTCTACCTAACTGGTGCAGGGTACATTATCAAAGTCATTCTGAATTAACTTGTCAACCTTGCATTGACATTGCAAGTCAAGTTTCCCAAGCTGAGGAAGTTAGCACAAGTCGCCTTGAGACCATTGCTGACCACTTCTCATTTTAGGCCAAGGAAGCAATAATGCTAACTAGGGATGGTATGCTCTTAAAGGGAGTTCCTTCTCAAGTTGAGCCTACCCCAGATGTACTCCTGAATTAGTATATTGATAAAGAGCCACCCCAAGATCTATTAGACACCCTTGCACTCACAAATAAAACAAAACCCAAGGAACCAACTAAAGACACTAGTGATTGTCAAAAAAATAGCCACAGGTCAGATGACATAACCAAGTAGGAATTGGGGAGTGTATCTAAGCAACTTACAGAGCCTCCTTTCCCTATATCTAATGCAAAAGATCAAGCAGCACCAATTGTCACTCATCTAACTCAAACACCCACAATAACTTCAAAAGGATCAACCCCTGCTTGTGATCAATTGTGGACCCTCACCTTCAATGGATCCAAGTCCAAAATCGGTTGTGGTGTTGGAATTGTACTAAACAGCCTGAAAGGGAAGGTTTTATTTGCTTCTTATAGGCTGCAATTTGGATGCACTAATAATGTAGCTGAATATGAAGCCCTAGCTCGAGGACTGATGTTTGCACACAAGAAGAAGGTCACTGCCTTGATGGTCAAGGGAGATTCAGAAGTTATTATCAAGTAGGTGCGCAACCAATACACATGTCACAATAGAAGGATGGTAGCTTACAAAAATCTGGTATGGAATCTAATTGAGGACTTTGATGCCTTTGGGATTAGCTTAATCCCTAGAGAAGAAAATCAGGTAGTTGATTCACTAGTTGTTGCTGCAAGAACGTTGGACCTATGCAAGGCTCCAAATTTAAAAGATTCTCAGTGGAACTGATGTCCACCCTAGATGTTCTCGACAATATCAAGAATTTTTAGGTCTTTGTTGATGATCGACATATTTTGACCTTCTTAGCAAGCTCATATGTTTTTGAGGGGAAAATTATTGATGAGTCCAACAGAGATCAAGGGGATTGGAGCCTTGAGGAATGTCATACAGAGGGAGTTCTTAACTTAAATAATAATAACATTCCCAAAGGAATGGTGGCTTTGGAGAGAATTTTTGACTCAAATCCAAGGGCTCGAGAGAAAATATCAGATAAAGAAAAGGGAGGCAAATATGAAATAGTTAACTTGGCCGATGTTGGCCCTAAAAGGAATGTCTATATAGGGAAGGCCTGCCCTGAAGCAATTAGAGAAGACATACTGAGGGCACTTAAAAGGGATATTGTTGTGATTGCATGGGGGTATGAAGACCTCCAAACATTTGAAGCTTCTATTATGACTCACACTATCCCCTTGAAGCCTGAGGTCAAGCCATTTCGACAGAAGCAACGCCCTGTCAATGCCTTGATTGAGCCATTGATCTATGAAGAAGTTCAGAAATTATTGTCTGCAAGGATAATATTCCCTATATGCCATTCAACCTGGGTGGCTAACTTAGTCCCAATCTACAAGAAAAGCAGGGAGATTAGGCTATGTGTTGACTTCAGAAACTTGAACAGGGCTTCAGAAAAGGATAACTACCCTCTTCCTTCTCTAGATGAAGTCTTGTAGACTATCAATGGAGCTCAGATGATGTCATTATTGGATGGTTACTCTGGATACAATTAGGTAATGGTCGACTCTGAAGATAGGATGAAGATGGCTTTCACTACAAAGTGGGGAATGTTTGCATATAGAAGGATGCCTTTCAGTCTGATAAATGCTAGAGCCACATTCTAGCGCACCATGGACATAGCATTCAAGGACCTAATTGGAAAATGCATTATTGTTTACATAGATGACCTGACAGTGTTCTCCAAGGATAGACTCAATCATGCCGCCGACTTGGCCAAGGTTCTCCAGAGGTGTATCTAGTATGGCATCTCCCTAAATCCCAACAAGTGTGTGTTTGGATTCTCTGAAGGGAAGCTCTTGGGGCATATAATTTTAGAAAGGGGAATATCAATTGACCCAGGTTGAGTCGAGTCTATTCTTAAGATCACACGGCTAGGAAGCAAGAAATAAACAAAGTCTTTCTTTGGGAAAATCAACTTTGTGAGGAAGTTCATTATGGGTTTTGTAGAGATTGTAAAGCCTCTCAATGAAATGATGAAGAAGGACACCAAAACAGAGTGGACTGAGGAGGCAAAGGCCGCATTTGCACAAGTCAAGCAATCCATTTTAGAAGCACCTATTCTCACCAGCCCCGACTATCTCAAACCGTTTTACATTTACTCTTTTGCCTCTGAGCATTCATGTGCGGCCGTTTTAACTCAACAAAAAGGAGAGGCAAAGGAGAGGCCGATTGCATTCATGAGCTCTCCATTCAAGAACACAGAAATCAGGTACCCACCCCTAGAGAAGCAAGTCTTCGCACTAGTCAGAGCTATTAAGAAGTTCCTACATTGCATCCTTCACATCCAAATCATTGTTGTGGTTCCGAATACAGCTGTGAAGTCTTTACTCATGCAAAGCGAGTTGGGGGAGTGAAGAGGAAAGTGGATGGCTATCTTACAAGAGTTTGATATGGAGATACACCCTATGAAACTTGTCCGAGATACTAGTTTGTCTCAGTCCATGGCAAACACTGGCGACAACATTATCTGTCAGTAATACATGACCTAGTTTTTCTCCAACAACCCTTGGTATGCTGATACCATTTGTTTGATGCTCCATAATCGGTGTCCAGAGGGAATGAATGCAACTCAAAGAAGAGCCCTAAGACTCAAGAGTTATCATTATATGCTCAAAGGAGGGTTGCTATACAAGAAGAATTTTGAAGGAGTATACCTGAGATGTCTTGATCATCAAGAGGCTAAACAGGTGATCTCTAAGTTTCATGGGAAATATGGTATAGGTCATGGTTTTGCAGATTCATTAGCACACCAGATCCTTTGATCTAATTATTACTAGCCTTGTGTATTCAAAGATGCCCATCAACATGTGAGGACATGTCATGTCTGTCAGATTTTTGCACCAAGGGAACACCATGTAGCCATGCCATTGCAACCCGTCTACGAGGTGAGGCCATTTTCCCAGTGGGCACTGGATTTTATTGGACTGATTAACTCAAACTCTTCTACAAGACACAAGTTCATTTTGACTGCAACTGACTACTACATAAGATGGATAGAAGCTATACCCTACAAAAAATAGCACAACAGAGGTAGTGATCAAGTTCCTCACCGAATGCATCACTACAAGGTTTGGAGTACCCTTCACTCTAGTATGTGACAATGGCTCTGCCTTTTCTTCTGCTGAGTTTATTTACTAGGTTTATAATCACAAGATTGTCTTGAAGTATTCTTTAAATTATTATCCACAAGGAAATGGAGTTGCAGAGTCAACCAATGAGAATCTCTTAGGGGTCATTAAGAAATTGTTAGAGCATAACCCTAGGGACTGGCATACCCAACTGTGATTTGCATTATGGGTAGATAGGACTAGGATTAAGGCTTCTTTAAACACCTCGCCATTCAAGCTGGTATATGGCCAAGAGTTTATCTTTCCTATCCATCTGCAAATACCTATCCTTGAGTTCATGCATAAATTCTACTGTAGTAACAATAGGATAGAAGTAAGATTGGCTGCTTTGCTGAAATTAGAACAGAGAGATGTTGCATTGCAACAATTCTTTAGGCACCAGGCTATTGTCAAATGTTGGTTTGACAAAAGAGCCAAAATAAATGTTTTTAGGATATTAGACATAGTGTTGCTATGGGATAAGGCTAGTGAAAAGAAAGGAAATCACCAAAATTTTGACGAACTCTGGTTAGGCCCTTATCAAATTGCTGAGATCCTAGGGGAAAATGCTTTTAGACTGAGTAGCCTAACTGGAGAACATGTTCCTTTTCCTGTTAATGGGCAGTTCCTCAAGCATTATTTTGAATCTTGAGGATTGTTAATTTTTGTTATGTATATAAGTAATTCGTTGTTCTTTATGTAAATAATTTATTTTGTCTCTTGTTTGTAAATAATTTGTATTTTTTTGTAAATAATTTCTATGCTTTTGCTGGTCAATAATCTGCTACTCCTTGTGTAGATAATTTACTCTTTGCTTGTAAATAGTTTGTTGCTTATTTGTTTGTTCCTTCCTTCTGTCCTTTGTGTTTCCTTTGCTGTTTGGTCTTTGTTTTGTTTTGTTCTTTGGGCTTGATCTATCCTTTCCACCTAAAACCGTGGGTTGTTATCTAAAGCATACTTTGGTCATTAGGAGAGAAGTGGTTTAGATATTTTCAAGTTTTTTTATTAGATTCGTTGTTTCATGCTTTTTGTCAATAAAAGTTGTGGAAAGTTTTGAAAACAATGTGCCAAGTAAGAAATCCTTCATTAGCTCCCCTAAATCTATCACAAATCATTAAAATCATTTCCTTTTCTAGTAGTGTATTTGTCCTAGGATGACAGTGTTGTAAGATTTGAGTGAAAAATATGACTTCCAAGTGTTGTTATGAGGTCCATGGTAGTTTTCAACCCAGATCAGATATTAAATATCTAACATATTGAAACGAAAAAGAGAATTAAATGAAATATCTAAAAGTTCAAAAGAAAAAGAAAAAAATTATCAAAAGAAAAAGAGGATTCAATATGAATGGGTGATTCCAGTATCTCTACCGGGGCTATGGACGCCTGACTTGCAATAGAGCAATGATGTGAGAGAACTAGAGGTATCTTCATTGGGGCTATGAACGCCTGACTAGTAGCGGAGCAATTCCCAGGATATCATTGCATGAAGGAAATCAACTCATGTATTTCAAATCTTGCACATTATTATTCAAAAGATGATGAAACTTTATGAAAGAATGATGCACAATCAAGCACACATTTTGATTAAGGGGGTAGCCATTGATTGACTTACATTTGAGATTCTAGCTCTACCTTGTTTGTTATAACTAACCCAACTAGAGTTGTGATGTTCATGAACTAGGAGTTCTGGGTAGCTGAATCCTTTAGATTCATGAAAATGGTTAAACCATTTTCCTAGTCGGGTCGCCATTTGTTATGCTTTCATAACCACCGCACTTTAATTTGGATCAAAATGGGTCCCCCTTTCTCTTTTGTTTACTCTTCTTTTTGTTATTTTCTTTCCTCTTGGGAGTGCTTCTATTTTCCTCCTGATTTTTCTTTAGTTTTGATCTGATTCTGGTCCTCTCTTGGCTTAAGTTGGTTTTCCTTCTTGCTAGGAATCCACTAAAATAATTACAAGCAAGGGTGAATTTATTATAATATGTTTTGTTTGCTTCTGAGGACTAATGTAGACCTTCCTTTTGCAGGGTTAAATCCTACACTTGTTGATATTTTCCGAATGGGCTCAGTTGGATGGCATTCTTCTGTCCACTTGGTCATGAAAATTAGCTAAGGAAAAATTCAGCAAGACTTTTCTGATCTCTTACTGACTGGTGGCTTGGCTCCGACTGTTTGAAATTCAAAGAATCAAAATAATCCCCATTATGGATCTTATTGGCATAAGATTATCACGATCTTGCTGACCCATAATCTATTTTTTTCAATATGCATTTGTGTTTCCTATTGGCAAGACCTCGGGTAGGTCACGGTGATCCAAGTTCACATGTGGGTCCTTATCGACATAGGAATCTCTCTCAGAAAGAGGTCTCGGCGACTTCGTTATCTCCCATCGACAGCTGCCAAAAGGATTCATATATCAACAAATGGTTTTCTCCCTACCAAGAAGTCTTGGTGAGTTCACGAAGTCTCCCCGACTAGCAAGAAGAGTCTAATACTTCAGTGAGTTTTTCTTCGAAGAGATGTCTCAACGAAATCTCAAAGTCTTGCCGACCCCCACCAAAGCAAATACTTCGGCTAGAGTCAACGAAATCAGGGTAGTGTCTCACCAAGCAGTTTCGATCACACTGACATAGCACGGGGGATTCTATTAGTATGTCTTCGAGGAGAGAGTAAAGGTGTCTCACCGACATGAGGGAGCCCTCGCCAAAAGGTTTCTAAGTTTGGCATAATCTCTTGTCAAAAGGAGTAAGTCTCGACGACGCGAAAGTGATATAGCCAAGAGTCTTACCGACACGGAAGGTCCCACCAAAGCTTGAAGCCCAACCATAATTTTTGCCTTCGGTAGGAGGTCTGGCCAATTAGCGTAGGTCTCCTCAAAGGATCAGTCTTCAATGTGATGTGAGGAGATCATTGGAAGGTCTCACTGAGGTGAAATTATCTCACCGAAAGGGTAGAACAAAGTCATCAAAGGATAGATGGCTCTCGGCGGAAGGTCTCCCCGAGATTGAAGGAGTCTTGCCGATACAGAATGAGCTCGATGAAAAATCTTGAGCTCGGCAGGATGTCCCACCAACCCGATGGAGCCTTCCCGATGCAAAGTGGACTTGACGAAAATGAAAGGAGTTTGCTGCAGGTCTTGCTGATAGCGATGGATTTCCTAGAAAAGGGGGAATATCAGCATAACCAAGGAGATCGCCATGACCTCACACCAATAACAATTATCTTGGCGACCTCAGTGTGTATCGACATAACTTCTATAGCCCGTCGAAACATTTCACTGATTGACTCATGCTATGTCGATAACTGTTATAAGATGAAATCACATCGGGGAGACACCGATGGTGTCTCACCGACATGCGATATTGTTCGGACCACTTTTGATCGCTAAAGAATCCTACGTAGCATGTGATCATCCAATTATAGGGAGCTAAGATGAGTCATTGACCAAATTGACCACCCTTATGGAGAAGATTAGCAGAATGTAAGCAAGATGGTTTCCTTCTGAGAACAGATGATGATGGATTGGCTTAGGTGAAATGTTCAGATCCACAAGGAGGCCCGAGGGTGTTTCCAGAAGATGGTCAATGAATAGAGAAGTCCAAAACAGAAAGGGAGCCGAAGGAAAGAAGAAACTGTGACTCAGAGGGACAACTATGGTGACTACTAGCAAGGAAGTAGATCAATATTAATGAAGATATTCTTAGCATTCAAGGTGACCCCCAATAGAGCTCGAAGATGGATAGGGAGATGGGAGAGTATAGGTTGCAGCTGCAAAAGATCTAAGGTCATCCCCAAAACAACTTTTCAACATGGACAATAGGGCTTCACATTGAATGTAGTTTTGACTTTCCTTAGAAAGATCTAAGGACTGACTCTCCTACAGTCTGCAGATATTTTGTAAACCCTAGTATAGGGGACAACACATTCCTGTTGGTATATTCTATATATAAGGCATTCTGGTCTATTTGAAAAGGTTAGAGTTTTTACAGTTAGAATTTGTAGAGCACTTCTAGATTAGAACTTCTAGGGTTAGAGAACTTTTAGATTGAGAACCGTTTAGAGTTAGAGCTGTTAGGAGCTAGTTAGTTAACATAAGGAGATAGAGTTGCATCTTGATTCTCAGTAATGAGAGATTCTCTTGTCTTCTTGTTTAACAGTTAGATTTTAGTATAGACTGTAATGTATTTTCTATGTTCTCTTAGTGTAGTTGGAAATAATCTAGAGCCTCAAATTCTTTGTACACTGGTGATTGTGCCAGCTTTGTAAATATTGCTTATCTGTTTTACTAATAGTAGAAGCAATTAGAGTTTAATCTTCTTCATGTTATGTTCCAGAATGATATTTGTCTTAAATTGATCATTTGATTTGTGAAGTCTTCAAGGAATGAAATATTATTTTGTGTTTTATTTAACTGATAATTAAAATTTGTTATACGAATTAGCACTGTGAATGAAAGAGGTTGTGTGTCAATCACAAGTTTGCTTTGTTCTACAGTTTTGGTTTACAAATTCCTTGAAGTTAACAAGTCTGGTTAAGGTTGGATGAACTATTGTTCTTTTCTATTTCAAAAATTTGACTTATCTTTTTTTATATTTCTTTAAAAACCCCTGTTAGAGTAAGGTTTTATTTCATGCTTGATCTTAGAACAATCTAGAAGCTCAACACCAGTAGGCCCCTTGAATATTACTATTGCATTGGCCACTAAGTAACATCAACATAGTTGAGACCCAAGTACAAAGAACTTGGGAGCTAAGGCATCCATGTGTTGCCTTTCTTTTTCAGGAGAAGCATAATAGCAATATTTTGCTTGCATTGTTGTGGTGCCAAAATTTCCATCAACAAGGAGGATGAAACCTATGACATTTTGCATGCCTGTCATGATGAGCCATGTGGTGGGAACTTTGCAACCAAGAGAACATCTATGAAAGTGTGTACTATAGGATACTATTGGCCCACACTACATAAATATTTTGTAGCCTACACCATAAAATGTGACAGATGTCAACGCATGGGGAGACCAACATGGTCTGATGAAATGCCCCTGTATCCTTAGGTGGTAGTTAGTCCCTTTGACAAGAAGGGCATGGATTTTGTTTGGCCTATTGATCCTCCATCAAATGGGAAATCATACATTTTGGTTTGCACTGATTTTGTAACCAAGTGGGTAGAAGTGAAAGCAATGACACATGCATATGACAATAAAGTTGTTGAGTTCCTGTATGAACAAATTTTTACTCAGTTTGGAGTCCCAAGGGAACTTGTTACTGATCAAGGAGCTCAGTTTACATCAAACTTAATAACTACAATGATGAATGGTTACAAGATCAGACATAGAAAGTCTAGCCCCTATCATCCTCAAGCCAATGTTTAGGTAGAGCTTACCAATAGAGAAATTGAGGCAATCCTTACTAAGATAGTACAATTACACAAGAAGGATTGGAGCGTTTGCCTTCCTGAAGTAGTCTGGGCCTATAGGACAACATGGAAAACAACTACAAGGTTCACTCCTTTTGAGTTACTCTACGAGAAAACTGTCATGTTTCCAATAGAGTTTGAGCATAAGACCTTAAGGACTGCTCTCCAGCTTAACATTGATATTTTAGAAGCTCAAAAGGAATGCCTCCTATAGCTGAATGCATTGGATGAGATAAGGAAAGCTGCCCTACAACATACTGAAGCTATCCAATAGCAAAGGAAAAAATGGCATGACCACCATATCAGAACTAAGCAATTCTCTGCCAGTGATTGAGCGCTACTCTATGACTCCAAGTATAAGGAAAATCAAGGTAAACTCACCACAAGATGGTTTGGTCCTTATGAAATAGAAAATGTGTTTGATAATGGTTCAGTTAAGTTTTCTACAATAGATCCTATTTGATTCAAGCTACTGGTTAATAGACACTGTCTTAGGTTGTATCATAAGCCAGCGTCCAAAGAAGAATTTATGAAGTAGTTTGTTTCGGATGTGGCCACTGATCTTCCTACAGAAAAAGGCTTCGGCCTTTCTCCTGCAGCATCTCTTTAAAATTCTATGTTGCATTCCCATAATAAAGGTTTCCTTTTAAAGGAAGCCACTTTCTCCGTTTTTCATCCATCACCACCATTCATTCCCTTTTCTTCCATGTCATCCATCCTGCCGAACCACCCTCATTTATGGTTTCAATTCTAGCCATCATTTCATGTTGAGCTGCGATCTTTCCCAGCATGTATGAGCACTTATTACAAGGTACATGATATCTTTTATTGTCACATCATTTCTTTATTTCATTTATTCATTAACTACTATGTACATATCAGTCATTATTTCCTATTCTTCGCCTGTCCTTTCACACATGTGTTGACACATGCAAAATTTTTAGAAGGGGGTGGGGACACATGCCAAAGTGATGATAGGGCAGAAAGAAGCAGAGCAGAAAAAGTGTTTTGAATTTTTAGAAAAAAGTTTGAGTTTCAAGAATCTCAGTTGGGATACTTTGTGAATATGGGTGGCTAGTTAGTAAGACATGAGCTTGTAGCTCATGAAATCTTGACGCAAAGTCCTCAAGCAATTTAGGCATTCAACAATTATGGTTGGCTGAATTATTTTCTGAGGTTAGATTCCTTTAATGAGGAAGCTGCAGGTGAGTTTTTGAGAACTCTTTCAGAGGGAGAAGCTACAGTGTGGGGTTTGACAGTAGCCATTACCAAAAAGCGGATTGTAGAAGTAACTAGGCTTCTGGTGGTAGGAGAAAAATTTTCTTTAAATGCTTTCTCTACTAGGGTAGAATTCACAATACCAACAGATGGACCCTTGGAGGTTTCCAAACAAGGGTGCAAACGAGTGTCACTGCCTCTTCCATACTCAGAATATGCCATCCTCATAATCCGGTACTTGACTTGTGAGGGACACTTTTCCTATTTACATTTCTATCATTTTAAATTATTGAGTCATATGAGGCACGGTTTAGCTGTCAATGTTCCAATTTTTTTGTTAAACCTTTTGTAACAATGTGCCCATGAAACCCAGAGGGGTAGGGACAACTGTATCGCCCATCATGCCCTCATTAAACTCTTGATTGAACACTCCCCGAGGGATGTATCACCCCTTTCTTGGCAAGAATTTGTTGCCTGAAAAATTCTACAACCTCTAGAGCCTCCTAGAGCACTCTCTGTAGCACCTAGTCATGCAGCCTCCACACTAGAGTCCTCTACCTGAGTACAAACTAGGTCTGCTAGTAGAAGAGAAAAAGAGAAAATGAAGGTAGGAGAGTCATCTAGGGCAGAACAAACCCCAGAATCTAACCCTCATGTTCAAAAACAAAAATTTTCTACTCCTGCAGCATCTTCTCCTATAGTAGTTCCTCCTACAACAACGTCTGTTGTCACTATGGTTTCACTATCATCCTCTCCTACTGAGTCTAAATCCTCTAGGTAGATTAGAAAGAGGAAGGCCACGAGAGTGTCTCCTATAGCTGTTACTTCAGACACATTGCCAAAAAGGGTGTCATCAAGGAAGCAGTGCAAAGTTACCTCAACCCCCACTCAACCTGAAATTATAATAATTTTTTGAGGACTCTGAATAATTCAGTCATGATGATTCTCAGAATGTATCTGAGAATGTTTCACAAATTCCATCTATTGTTCCTAAGGAAGTGCAAAATGAGCCAATGGAAGTTGAGGAAGCACAACATGTTAGTGGTAATGAAAGGGGAATGCCAAGTCTTGATGACTTGGCTAAAGCAGCTAGGCAAGTTTCAAAGGAAGTACAATCTCCTCCTGCACAGCAACAGGAATTCATCCTTTAGCAAGAGGAAGAATAACCTAAACAATTAGAAGTGTCCAATGACACCCCATTACCCCTTGCAACTTTTCAAGCAATGGTTGTTTATAAAAATACATTGTTCATTGAATTTTTGGAATATCTTAGGACCACATGGAGGCCCGTCACATTTCAAACCTTGAGTTTCCGCCATTTAGCCAAGACTAAAATTCAACAAATTCTTTGGGAAGAAGAAAAGAAGAAATTGAAAAGAGAAATTGAAAGACAAAAATAGAAAATTCAAGAAATGAAAGAGAAAATGGATGAAATGATGAAGGTAACTGGTAAAATCATGGAATGGAGGCCACCACCTAGGGTATGTGCCATGTGCCTTAAAGAGAAATTCCTTTGGTTTCAATTGATGAGAATTTCAAGGAATTTAGACCCTGTTATTCACACAGCCAAGGAATTTTATGATGCTTATCAAGTAGCACCTAATTGGCTAAAAAATTATTTATGTGAATTTTATTTGCATGGTTTGTTAATTCCCTCTGAAACATAGTGGAATCCACTTCTCTACATTGGTGAAATTCATCTGAGGTCACTCATGTCTTGGGTGGCCAATGAAACTAATTATGGACGACAATTAGAGGCTTATGAAGAGGCTAGAAGGAATGAGCCTATTCCACTGTGACCTGAAAGCTCAAATCCCCATACAATTATGAGAACTTGGCTTACTATTGCATATGGATTCAACGATCAAGCAGTTAGAATGAAAATATTTGATATTAGGAAGCAAGTGTATGATGAATTCAAAGACCAACCATATCTGTTTTGGAAGCTTTCATCTTCTAGAATTGAAAAAAGATGGGAAAAACTAACTGTTGGTCTGAGGAAATCTGAGCCTCATAGCCCCCTAATCTTTAAAGCAGCCATTAGAAGGACAAAGAAGTACATACAACTTGGTCTCCAGAAGAGGTTTGAGTTATGGTTGTCATTGATATTTTGACCTCCAGTTTTGATGTGGCCACTTTACCCTTATCGAGCTACAGATGTTACTAAGGATACAAAAACCTGCAGGTATGAGAGATGGCAAAATTTCAGAGGTTTCTACTACAAATTTGGAACTTCATCACAAGGCCATGCTACTCCTACTGATTTAAGAGAAATAACCAGGAAGCTTAATGTTGGAGGACCATCATTAGGATAAGTAGGGGGCAAATGATGAGCTCGAAATATGCTCATCATTTGAGTATTATGATGTATTTTTAATATCCTTACTCTTATTGCTAATGGTTGTTTTAACTCTTTGATTAAAGACTTTTTATCTAAAAATGGGTAGTATCCTATAGCAATACATTCCTATATTCCTGCAGCTTAATGTGTCTATATTAATTGCCCCGTTTGACCTCCTGAATGACTAATATAATGCATATGGTTTTTGAATAATGAAATAGATTTAATATGTGATTAATGAATGTATATCGTGTTGTTTTCCATGCGTGCTTTCTTTCGCTTTTGTCACCTTGTGTATCACAGGTTGTTGAAGGAAGCATGATCGAGTCAAGCGCAATAGATCTCGGCCTTGCAGTAAATTCCATTTCCAGCATGGCATCGAGGAAGTTGTTCCAACGAAGACTCTCTGACTGGGTCATTGAGAAGAAATCTAAATGATCATTAATCTGGGAAGAGTGGAATGCTAAATTCTCTTTGAATCGTGTTGAACGGTTATGCTTTCATTTATGAGAAGTATATTCCTTAGTTTCATGATACATTTATGTCCACATCTTTCTCTATTAGAGTTAGGTAGTTAGTTTCCTTTTTGATATAAATAAGTGTTACTCCTATGCGAGTGAGCAAGCAGAGTGTGTAAGAGTTAGTATTATAATAAGAATCAGAGCTTTGTGATAGTTTTCTTAGAAGTAGAACAATCAATGTATATGACTCCAAGTTATGAATAAAAGTTGATGAAGTTTTGAGTTTAATTCTTGCATAAACTAGTTGATGCTTGCTAAGGGGGCCCACTTAGTGAGTATTTGTAGTTAGTTGTTTATTTCCTGTTGATTATAATTTATATTTCATTCTTGAAAGTTTCAGTGAAAACTCAATCTTATATTGTTCCTGCAGCATCAGGAATCCATCCCTGTGTTTGTTCCTATAGCATAAGGCTAGTTCATAGTTTGTTCCTTAGTAATAGCTGTCATGGTTTCTGCTTTGATTAAGATATGGTTAAGTTAAGAAGAATTTATAGTACATCCCTGCAGCATAGGTATAATTCCTTCCAAGCATTTATTTCTAGTAAATCGTGACTGAAACTGGTTCTTAGTGCACATACAATGCTACTCCATTTCAAGTATACATTCCCTAGTTTGACAATGTAAATGAACAACCATAAGAAGATGTTAGTCACTTGCTGGAATGTCCAATTCCTAGATTAAGATTTGTTGTGACTTTTATATCCTTTGGTGGATGCGACCACTAGCCATAAACACCTCCTAATATTTGATGGCCATGGCATCCATGTATCCTTATCTACCATTTCCAAAGTAAGGGATTTTGGTATTGACTTGCTCACCCTATCGGCCCACACATCACACATGTTATAGCCTCTTGATCTGGGTATTTTCTCATATTTCAAGTCTCATTTAAAAAAGGAAAGAACATAATGGAGTAATAGATATCCAAATATGGAGATAAGAAGGGCAGAACTGGCTAAACTTGATAGCCTAGATTTTCAAAAGGCATTGACTATTTCAAACGTAATAGTTGGGTTCAAGAGGATAGGCATTTGGCCCTTTGATCCAAATAATTTGGAGAATGACATGAGGGCTAGCGATAATTTTTAGTTTGCTGCCCCTAAGGAAGCATCGGTTGCTAAAAAAATTCTAAGCCTATCCAATAATGGTTTGGCAGTGAATGAGGGTGAGTGTACTAATGGAACAAAAGTTGGAGATTAGAAAAATGTGATGCATGGTTAGTCTATTTTACAATTACCCTTTTTCATTTGCAATCAACTCAATTAGATGCATGATTAGTTTTTTCTTTAATTACTCTCAATCTTACATGTATGAATTTATTGTTTCAATTTCCAATCAACCACTTGAAGTAGTAGAATGTGCAAGCCACGAAAATCTTCCACAAAATTCAATTTTTTTGGACAACCAATCACCACCAACAATAGTATTGGGAGAGAAAAATACTATTAGAGACATCTCTCTTTCCCTACCGACTCCATTTGAGGAGCCCTCTTGGTTGTTAGACAATGCTGTGAATCTTGGTATTGATTTGCATGTGGAGGAAGACCAAAGTCCTACAATTCCATCTCCAATGCACAACATGGGTCCAAATATGTTAGTTCATTTCTATGTTGATTGGGGAGATAGTGATGTCAATAAGTTAGGATATGGATTGGATGATACAACTAGTGAGGTGCCAGAAACAAATAATGAGGATTTGATTGAGCCTTTGGGAGGCCAACCAACTTCATACATCTCACAATTCTTAAAGCTACCAGTTCATGTAGTCAAAGATAAGTCTAATAAGGTAGCTGGCCATGGGATCAAATTTCCAAGAGTATCCCAACTCTTGACTATTGTTGACTACATAGCCTTGCTAACTGAAAAGGAGGATAAGAAGAAGGAACTCACAAAACTAAAATTGAGGAAGAAGAAACAACTTGAAGAGAATAGGATTGAAAGGATTACAACATTGGAGGTGAAGGATCTTATGAGAATTGAAAAAGAAAAGAAATGAGTAGTAGAAGAGGTTGAAAAAGAGCTACAAAAGGACAAAAAAAGGAAGCAACAAAGGATAGAAAAGGAAGTCGCAAAAAGGGAAAAATATTTGGAGAAGGCACAAAAAAATGCTGCAAAGGAGAGTTGACTCAAAAACCTTCTAAATTCCTTTCCTGACTGCCATACGATCTTTAAAAAAATTGTGTCTATGCAATGCCCCCAATATTGTCCATCACCTACCCAAACTATTAGCTAACCATTTCAAAGTTGGAGTCCTTCTCATTCGCAGTCCTATTGGAGTCCTTCTCATTCCCACTCTCACCTAGCCCAAGCATTTCCCAACAATTTTAGAGTTGGAGTCTTCATTTAGAGTCCTATCAACCCTCACCTACCCCAAGTATAACCCAACAAATTCAATCTTGGATTCCTTCTCCGTCACAAGCCACAAACAATTCACAAGATAGCTTGGCATCAAATTTCAGTTTTCATACCTTTTTTGATTGAATAGAATGTTATGTTGCAACTTTTTTATTGTGAAGGTTTTGATCAATTACAAATGATGATTGATCCTTTTTTTTTTAATGTTTGTAACTTGAAACAAGAGTATGATTTGAATAAAAACAACATATTCCATCATGTTAATATCACTAACTATTTGAGCTATTGTAATTGAATATCCAACAAGGCATACATCTAATTATGTTGAATGTAAATGAACAAGGCTATAGGAAACTTATGTATCTACCTATCTTTATAATATTTAGTTGTATATATATACACACACATTTAAATATATACACAACTATAGGAAACATATGTATCTATCTAACTGTGCATATATATGTATCATATTATTGTTTGAAGTTATATAGAAATTTCAGTATGTTGTATCACAAAGGGTTGGAAATATTTATACCATAGTGTTGTTTGAAGTTATATATAAATTTCATAATGGTATATCAAAAATCATTGGTTATATTTGAATCATAATGTTGTTTGAAGATATATATACATTTCATAATGTTGTATCAGAAATTGTTTGAAATATTTGTACCGTAGTGTTCTATGAGGTTATATTTCAATATGTTGTTTTAGAAATGGTTATAACAGAATTATGAGTGAGCCATTATCATAGTTAGTTGTAAGGGAGATTATCCGAACAAAGCATGGGTAAGTGCAAAAAGATGGGGGGGCAAAAAGGGGGCTTAAGTGGCCACTTTTTTTTTGAAATTAGGAAATATTGACCTTGGACATCAAATTGAGGAAAGTTACACTCAAAATTTTGAGATGCAACCAAAACAAGGATCAAAGTGCTCGAAGTCTACTTTCTAAACTACTAATTTATTTTGAAAATGGTTGAGATTAAGGGGTTCAAAAGATGGATCTACAAAAACTGGTGTTGTTTTTATCAAAAAAACATAACATAGCAAATTTTCTACGTCCCTAGCACAATAATCATTTTTTAGTATTTTTAAAATTGCTCCAGTGAGAAATTATCTAACAACATGTAGTTGATGCATGATTTTTCTGATGATTTTCTAATGAATATTGATTTTTTACTAATTTTCTAAGTGGACACTTCCTAAAAAATAGAATTTTTGCCATGCTACCCCTACAAATTTTGGAAACTAATTGATTTTTTTTAAAAAAATTAGAATGGAGTCTAGTTTCTAAAAATGTAATTTATTTGAAATTTCGATGAATGGTTGATTTATAATGAAAAAACAACAAACACTACTTTTTTCAAAAAAAGAGAGACACAAACAAAATAAATTATAGTGAAAGGCTTAACATTGTCAAGAAGTGAAAAAATTACATCGTTGGATAGCTAAGAGAGAACCTAACATTACCCAGGTGTTCGTTTTGTTTAAAATTCAAACACGTGCAATCCTAACGGTGAGCACAAACCCGATTATGTGAAATATTATAGAATTTTAAAAAATCATATCTATGGTCATTGGAAGGCCCTCTAAGCCTTTGGATTGGTATTCCAAGGAAAATACCAAGCCTAAGGCTTGGGGATTCCCAAAGCAATATATAACGTGAGCATGTTATAATGCACCCATGTTATATCTTTGTTTTGACATGGTTTTTTATGATTGTGTGGGACATATCTAGAAAGACATAACGCGAGCACAATATAGCATGCTCACATTATGTCTTGATTTATGTTAAATGCTACTCTACTAAATGTATGTTTATATATTTGTATGCATGTATGTATGCATTCCTTTATGTATGTATGTATGCCTATATGTATGTAAGATTCTATCCACATATGTACATGTATGTGGGATCATATGTATGCTTTCCTTTATGTATGTATGTATGCCTGTAAGATTCTATGTGGGATCCTGTAAGTTTGTTTAGAAGGAGGGAGAATTTCAGAAGAAGTTTTGGGAGGGAGAAGGGGAAAGTGAAGTCTTTAAGAGGTCGAGGTTAGGTAAAGGAATCTCGTGGTCCGGGAGGATAAAGGGAAAGTCGATCGGGGATCGAATCCGCGCGAGATCAAAATCCCGCGTCAGATCATCGTTCATCGAGATCAAAGATCGAAATCAAAATCATTTCCAGCGTCAATCATCAGGATCGACGTCAATCTTTGCGTCAATAAATCAAATCCGAAGACAGAACCAGAGAATCAAAAGGAAGTCCGGAAAAGGGGAATCCTCGGAAGAAAACAATAGGAAGAAGATCGAAAAGATCATGAAAAGGAAAAAGCTCAATCGTAGGATGGTCAAATTAAAGAATCCCAATAAAAAGAGAGATCGAAGTCGTCGAGAACGTCGAAAATCCGAAAGAAGGAAAATCAGTCGAATCTCTCAAAGAATAAAGGATTAAAGTCGGGATTGAAATCCGGAGTGGAAAGGAACCAGGTTAATCATTCGGAAATATAAAGATTCCGGGGTGTCGATTAAAGGAGAATCGGGATAAAGGTAAATTAGAAGGTTTAAGAGTTTACAGGTTTAAAGGGTTTAGGGTTAAGAGTTTATGGTTGAGGTTAGAGGGTTTAGGGTTGAGAGTTTAGGGTTGGTTGAGGTTAGAGGTTTAGGTGTTATAAGTTTGAGGGGTATATGTTTGAAGGATTAGGTTGAGGGTCAATGAAAGGGTAGAAATTATAGGGTTTGAGGGTTTATGGTTTACACTGGGATTCGTTGAGGGGTTGAGGATTAAGGGTTGAGGGGTTTAGAATTTAGGGCTAATGGTTTAATTTATAAGGTAGAGGGTTTAAAGTTGAGGGTGGGGGTAGAGAATTGAGGGGTATATGGTTGAGGTTCAAATGGATAAGGTGGGGGTATAGGGGTTAAAGAAGATGGGGTTTAGAAGTTAAAGGTTAAAGTAGAAAGTAGAAAGGTTAGAGTTTAAAGGGTCGAGGTAGATATTTTTTTTGGGTTTAAGGGTTTAAGGGTTGAGGGATTAGGGTTGAGGGTATATGGTATTGGGTAGAGGGTAGAGGGTAGAGGGTTTAAGGCTTTAGGGTTTAATGGCTGAGGGTTGAGGGTTTAGGATTTATGGTTGATGTTTAAGGGTTTAAGGGTTGAGAGTTTAGGGTTGAGAGTTTAGGGTAGAGAGGGAGGGATGGATGGATGGAGATATGGAAGGAGAAGTGAGATAGAGAGAAGGAGAGAAGAGGAGGGAGGGACATATATATATATAAGGGTTGAGGATCCAATGTATAGGGTAGAGGGTTGAGAATAGAGGGTATAGGGTTGAGGACCTATAGGGTTGATGATTTAGGGTATTGGGTTGAGGGTATAGGTTTGAGGGATTAAGGTTGAGGGTACATATGGCTGGAGGATTAGGGTTGAGGGTCCAATGTATAGGGTAGAGGGTATTATGGTTGAGGGTTTATGGATTTAGCATTGGGGATTGAGGGATTAAGGGTTGAGGGTTTAATGTATAGGGTAGAGGGTAGAGGGTTTAAGGGTTGAGGGTTGAGGGTTTAAGGTTGAGGGTAGAGGATTGAGGGTGTAGGGTTGGGGGATTAGGGTTGAAGGTACAATGTATAGGGTAGAGGGTATAAGGGTTGATGGAATAGGCTTTAATGGTTGAGGGTTGAGGGTTGAGGGATTAAGGGTCAAGAGGGTTGAAGGATTAGGGTAGAGAGTTTACTTGGGCTTAAGGGTCTAAGGGTTGAGGGATTAGGGTTGAGATTAGAGGTTATTTGGTTGAGAGTAGAGGGTATAGGGTTTTAGGGTTTAGGGTTTAAGGGTTTAGGGTTTAGGGTTGAGTGTTTAAGGGTTTAAGGGTTGAGGGTATATGGTTGATGGATTAGGGTAGAGAGGGAGGGATGGATGGAGAGAGATATTGAGGGATAAGTGAGATAGATAGAAGGAGAGAAGAGGAGGGTGGGAAAAAGATATATGAGGGTTGAGGGTCCAATGTATAGGGTAGAGCGTATAGAGGTTGAGGGATTAGGGTGGAGATTTTACTAAGTTGGTTTAAGGGTTTAAGGGTTGAGAGATTAGGATTGAGGGTAGAGGGTATTGAGGAGAGAGAGAGGGGAAGGGAGTGGGAGAGATATAGAGGGTAGAGGGTTGAGGGTTGAGAATTGAGGGTATAGGATTGAGGACCTATAGGGTTTATGGTTTAGGGTATTGGGTTGAGGGTATAGGGTTGAGGGATAAGGGTTGAGGGTAGAGGTTAGAAGGTTTGAGGGTTTAGGGTTGAGGGTAGATGGTTTAGGGTTTTAGGGTATAGGTTTGAGGGTTTAGGGTCCAAGGTAGAGGGTTGAGAGTGTAAGGGTAGAGGGATTAAGGGTTGTGAGTGTAGTGTAGAGGTTAGAGAGCTTAAGTGTTTAGGGTTTAAGGATTTATGGTTGAGGGTTTAGGGTAGAGAGTAGAGGGTTTAGGGTTTACGGTTCAGGGTAGAGGGTTAAAGGGTTTAAGGGTATAGGGTAGATGATTTAAGGGTTAAGGGTAGAGGGTAGAGGGTTAAGGGTAGAGGGGGTAGAGATAGGAGTGAGTGAGAGAGATAGATACCTAAGAGAGGGAGAGGGGGTAGGAGGGAGAGACTTGAGAGAGAGGGAGGGAGAGAGTGGTAGAGAGTGGTAGAGAGATGGAGGGTAGAGGGTAGATGAATTAAGGGTAGAGAGTAGAGTATTTAAGGGTTAAGGGTTAAGGGTAGAGGGTAGAGGGTTTAGGGTAGGAGAGAGATATGAATGAGTGAGAGAGAGAGATTCGAGAGAGGGAGAGGGGGTAGGAGGGAGGTAATTGAGAGAGAGATAGAGAGGGAGGGAGGGAGTAGGAGAGAGATAGAGGGTAGAGGGTAGAGGGTTTAAGGGTTTAAGGGTAAAGGGTAAAGTATTTAAGGGTTAAGGGTAGAGGGTAGAGGGTTAAGGGTGCATGGGAGAAAGATAGAAGGAGTGAGTGAGAGAGAGAGAGAGACTTGAGAGAGGGAGAGGGGGTAGGAGGGAGAGACTTGAGAGAGAGGGAGTGGGAGAGAGATAGAGGGTAAAGAATTGAAGGTATAGGATTGAGGACCTATCAAGTTGATGGTTTAGGGTATAGGGTTGAGAGTATAGGGTTGAGTGATGAGGGTTGAGGGTTTAGGGTAGAAGGATTAATGGTTTAGGGTTTAGGGTAGAGGGTAGAGGGTTTAGGGTTTAGGGTAGAGGGTAGAGGGTTGAGGGTTTAAGGGTAGAGGGATTAAGGGTTGTGGGTTGAGGGTAGAGGGTAGAAAGAAAGAGAGAAAATAATCCTATTAAAAATCAACTTTCTCATAATGTGAGCGTGTTTTGAAGTAGTAGAGATATGCTTATCATTTTAGCAAGACATAATGTGCTCACGTTATAATGCGAGCGTGTTATAATGCGAGTGTGTTATAACACGAGCACATTTTTTCTTGCTCTAAAAATGGTTAAAAACTCAGTATACCCATTATCTCAAGGCCCACATTCTGCATATTCTCTTGGTTTTGTGCGTGCTCTGACAAAAAAATGCTTTTTGATGATTCTATGAAGTGTGCATGAATATTTTTCACATTCCACCACCTTTTTCATCATCTTTCCACCACATTTGCATGAAATAGCAGAGTTTTCATGTTGTAAGGAATATAATATCAATTCAATTATAAATTCCATTCAAGAGTAATATACAATTGAAGTTTGGAGGGGAACAAGCTTTTGAAAAAGTCAAATTGTTGAGGAGTTTGAAGAAAGAAGAAGAAAAGGCTACATAATTGGGTAGAACTCCTCCATTTGAAACTCTGGTTTTTTAGGTATGTGAAGTCTTTACACATTTTCTTTCATTCTATTATGACTTGCTTTCATTTTTGTTGTTTTGCATATTCCATGTTGATCATTTTTTGATTGTCATTATAACCTTAGCTTGTCAATGCACATTTTAAATTACACATTGATTCTTTACACTTGCCAATTACATTTTTAAACCACATCTCTTTGAGGAATTTTGTTAAACAATTGACTTACCTTGTGTATGCTTCCACATTTTGTGTACAGATATATATGACATAAGTTATAAGGAAGTAAAATAATACATCATTTCTCAATCCTTTACTATGGATTTGCATACCACTCTCCAAAGCTTTAATTTTGGTATAGGCATGGGGGATCTTGGAAAATGTAGTTGAATTTGGTTCTACATTTACAATTTTCATATGCTTGAAATTTTCTAAATCCTTTTCAATAAATCTATTTTTTGCATATCCTACAATCATTATAGTCCATGAGGACATATCACATTGAGGTATTTTTTCAAAAATTTATATCAAGCAACTAATTGCCTTGTCTATGCTACCAAATTTTCCATACATGACTAAAAATTTGGAATATAGTCCTCCCATATTGATAGATCTTTGAATCTATTTTGGTTTTCATCTCTATTTCTAAATTTACCTCATCACTAAACTTACCTCATCACTTATTTTGTGATATATTTTAAATGTTTCCTTGATTAGTCTACCTACAAGGGATTCTAACCCTTCTCTCAACTATTTCAAGACTCTTTATTCAAGGCTAAGTTAGAAACATTGGGAAAGGTGCAGCCTATCTTGCAATCATGGCTCAAAATGGAAGCATGGACAAGGAATTTGAATTTTTGACAATGATGTTTTCATATAAATGTATGCAAAATGTGGTAGCATTGACAAGCTAGTGAGTTTGGCAAGCTAGTAACCTCACTAGCTTTCCAATGTGGTAGGGTTGACAAGGTAGGGGCATCATATGCCTCATAGAAATGGGGACTCATGGGGGCATCATATGCCTCATAGAAATGGGGACTCACGACATCATGAGTCCCCATTTCTATGAGGCATATGATGCCCCTACCTTGTCAACCCTACCACATTGGAAAGCTAGTGAGCTCACTCACTATCTTGCCAATGCGGTAGGGTTGACAAGGTAGGGGCAGCATATGCCTCATAGAAATGAGGTCTCACACTCACTATGAGTCACCATTTCTATGAGGCATATGATGTCCCTACCTTGTCAACCCTATCACATTGGCAAGCTAGTGAGCTCATTCACTAGATTTCCAATGCGGTAGGGTTGACAAGGTAGGGGTAGTGTATGCCTCATAGAAATGGTGTCTCACAGTGATGAGACCCCATTTCTATAAGGCATATGCTGCCCCTACTTTGTCAACCCTACTGCATTGGAAAGCTAGTGGAGCAGCACTAGCTTGCCAATGTGGTAAGGTTGACAAGGTAGGGGTAGTGTATGCCTCATATAAATGGGGTCTCATGGTGATATACCACATTGGAAAGCTAGTGGTGCTCCACTAGCTTGCCAATGCTCCACTAGCTTGCCAATGTGGTAGGGTTAACAAGGTAGGGGCAACATATGCCTCATAGAAATGGGGTCTCATGGTGATATAATCACTGTGAGTCCCCATTTCTATGAGGCAGATATAGGGGCAGTGTATTCCTCATAGAAATGGGGACTCACGATGATTATATCATCGTGAGTCCCCATTTCTATGAGGTATACACTACCCCTACCTTGTCAACCCTACTGCATTGGAAAGCTAGTGGATCATTGGAAAACTAGTGTCACTAGCTTACCAATGCATTAGGGTTGACAAGGTAGGGGTAACGTATGCCTCATAGAAATGGGGTCTCATAGTGCTCACTAGCTTGCCAATGTGGTAGGGTTGACAAGGTAGGGGCAGCATATGCCTCATAGAAATGGGGTCTCACAGTGATGTATGTGAGACCCCATTTCTATGAGACCCCATTTCTATGAGGCATACGCTGCCCCTACCTTGTCAACCCTACCGCATTGGCAAGCTAGTGGAGCATTGGCAAGGTAGTGAGCTCACTCACTAGCTTGCCAATGATCCACTAGCTTGCCAATATGATAGGGTTGACAAGGTAGGGGCAATGTATGGCTCATAGAAATGGGGACGTCCCCATTTCTATGAGCCTTACGGTGCCCCTACCTTTTCAACCCTATTGCATTGGTAGGCTAGTGAGATCACTAGCTTGCCAATGCTCATGATTTTTTTAATGAAATTCCTTGAAGAAATGTGGTAATGTGCCATGCCATGATTGCAAGATAGGCTCAAAATAGAAGCATGGACAAGCCATTTGGAATTTTTTGACAAGGAATTTAAATTTTCATTCCTTGTCCATGCTTCCATTGTGACCCTATCTTGAAATCATGGCATGCCACATTACCACATTTCTTTAATGCATTCCATCAGAAACATTCATGTGACCTTTGTCTATGCTAGAAATACTCTTCTACAAAATTATTGTAAGTATTTTTGTATGAAGCCTTGAATGACATATATTTCATTTATTTGTATGAATTCATTTTTTAGGAACTCATATTTGTCTCATTACCATACTACAAGTAAAATTATCCACCATGCCAAGGAAATGAACAAGGAATAAAATAACAAATGAAGAGTATGAAACCAATAAAGCAAAGGAGAGAGAATGGGTGAGGACATCTTATGACAAGAAGAAATTGGATATGATTGACGAACACAATCCAATCGAAGAGGAACCTCAACCATCAAAAAGAGAAAAGGAATTGGTGGTACAAAAGGCATGAATGTGAAAGAAACGTGCTAAGATAGATTTGGATACCATAGTTGGAGATACACCCTCTTATGCAAGTGAATATGAAGGGACACTATTAAGCACAAGTGAATATGGAGGGTACAAGTGAATATGGAGGGACACCATCTACCACAAGTGAATATGGAAGGAAACCATCTACCGCAAGTGAATATGGAAGGGCACCATCTACCACAAGTGAATATGAAGGGACAACATCCACCACACATCAAGTTGAGAGTACATCATCACTCAAATTTGATGAAGGTACGCCATCATCCCCATGTCAACCTCAAGGTATTTCATCTATTCAAACCTTGATCAAAGGTATGCAATCTAGCCCACCTCACTTAAATATTGATGAAATTCCTAATGTTGAGGATTATGTACCTAGGAGAACACCACCTGGAATTTTGTGTAGAAAGCCAAAGTATTTGATTAATATTGCTGAGGACATTTTGCAACACATGAAAGGTAAGATTCTAGTGAGCACTTGTAGAAGATATGTTGATAAGATTTGGAAATCATTCTTTTAAAGGCTAAATGACACCACAAGATGTCAAATATTCATTTAAATGATGTGGGGTATAAATTATAAAAACATCATGAAGACTCTCAGGTTGAGAACATTGAATGCTTCAATTGAAAACACTATTGTGAAGAATCTAATGAATGCTTATGAGAGTGTGGGTAAGACCTCACGCTCAAAGGATAGTAATGTCACCCAACATGCCATTGCATCGACTTTGGTAAGTAGTCAAAAAAATAGAGCTCGTCTCATTAGAAAGATAGGTGAACAAATGAGAATTAATAGAAAACAATTATCAAAATTTGTTCAAAGGTGGTAAAGAATTGAGGGCACCGATTCAAATGAATTATGGGAATTCTTAGGGAGACTGCCACAAAAAGATAAAAAAGTTGTTGAAGCATTGATAACACTAATGGGAGAGTATTGGAAGAATAACACAAGGCCATATCTGAATCAAATGGATGTGGTAAGAAGGAGAATCGGTAATCAAAACCGCGAGCCACATTCAAAGCATTTTTTGGATATGACTCAAACCCAATTTTTTCATAAATTTCAATAGGATTATCCTCAAATTATTAGTTTTCAAAGATATTTTGAAATGATTAAACCTTTTTATGTCAAGATAAATCACATACACACTACTTCTTGTTGTAGACTACATATTGAATTCTCTAACCATTATGATGCTTATCATTCTATATGTTTAGATTTGCATACTAACAATGTTTTGCAGGATTGTGGCATACAAGCCCCACCCAAATCTTCAAGAGAGTTCTTATCAAAAAATTTATGTGAAATAGAGGATGTCCAAATACTCTATAGGATGCTATGCTTGGATGGTTCATGTCATTTTTGATGTGGCTTGCAGTGTATGCCAGTATGTCAACATATGGAAAGCACAAATGAGGTGGGACATAAACTAGTAGAGTTTGGGGAGCATAAAATAGTGGAATACACTACAAAAGATGGTAATCAAGCAAAAAGGTGTGATTTGGTTATTCAGAATAATCCATTGTATCAATTTATGTCCATGTTTTGTGATAATATAGTGTATGAGTATGCAAGGCATACCCATAGAGCCTGATGGTTGGACATGCAATTCAAGCTATGCAAGGACACCTTTCTAGTTGGAAACATAGTTTCAATGGTTGACTTTGTAGAGAACTACACTATATAGCCGCAACTTGAGGTACATTCACAATATTACAACTCCACACAGGTTTTGATATTTGTGCACATAACACTCATTCATACAGTTGATAGTATAGAGAAACAAAGGAAGGTATTGAGGGATTATCATTTTTATATTACTGATGATCGCACACATTCTCCAGAGTTCGTGCAAGGTTGCTTCCAAATGTTCTATAGTGATTTGGATCAGAGAGGCATAGCATACATTCGACATATAATATGCTTAGATAATTATGCAACACAATTCAAGAACTCACACATGTTCTATTGGTTGTGCATGATGCATTTCACTACAGGTGTTCAACATATGTGGAACTTTTTTGAGGCCGGGCATGGAAAGTGGGGAGCATGATGGTGAAGGAGCATGTGTGAAAAGATAATTAGCATGAGAAGACTTAAAGTATAAAGAAAATGAAAAGTTGATAGATGCAAAATAAATCAAGTGGTGTAATGCTTTGATGGGTCCAAGTAATGAAGGTACATCTTTAGTTCATATATTTTTTTAGTTGATGGATGATACTAACATTTCACCATATGAGGATTGTTGTACGCTAACAGGATCAAGTGAGCTACACTCTTTCCTTAGCTTAGATGCAAGTTCATGGAGTATCAATACACGAAAGATGGCATGATTTTGTTCTTCATGTATAATGCAAGCCTAGGATGATTGTGAGTCAAAGAAGTGGGTTGAAAAATGGTCATTAAGTTATCTTATCCCACTTCACACATATCACCCTCCAACGACATTGGAACTGTAGACACCTAAAAATGTCTTGATGGATCACATTGGCTAACTAACATCATTTTGTCCTCAAACCCATCATCTTTTCGCTTAATCGATTAAATTAGCCTAGCTATTTAATTAATTATGCCATTTTTTATCTATTGACCTAATTTATTAAATCTAGTTAATTACCCCCTTTCATGCTAACATTTCATCTCATTAAATTAAATAAATCAAAATATTTGATTTAATTTCCTAAGTCATCTTATTTAATTAAATAACCCTAAGTTATTTAATTAAATATCATTTCATCCCTTCCCCATTCATTAAATCATTTAATTCAATGAATAAACACTTTAATTTTTCTAATCCCCTAAATTACATGATTAAATCTTGTTTAATTAGAAATTAATCTAACTTTCCTCTAAGCAAAGGGAATATTCCCATGGAATATTCCTTATCCCCTTTTTGCACAATTAAAACTTTGTTTTAATTTGTAAATTTCTTTTTTCCCCACCCATGGGAATATTCCAAAAGAATATTCTTATTCCTCCATCATTTGGAAAAGGTATATTTTCACTTGGCTTCTTAAGCAAGTTTTAACCTTCATCCTTTTGAACAAGTCACCTTTCACCTATGTGAGTAGGTAAAAAGTGTATTTGTTTGAAGCAAGTGTGAACCCTTGATTAAAATCCCATCATGCATTCCCATTCGTCGATGAGAATCCATGATCCATGCCTCTCATTTCCTTCATCTTGGACTATTGATTAATATTTTTAATCTCCACCCTTCATTCTTCATTTTCTTTCCTATAAATAGGTCGCTATTTGGAGACAAATGGATCCATCTTTTTAGAGAAAAGTTATGTTCTTGAATCTCATCCATCTTTCAATTGTAAACTTATGTTGTTTAAGTTAATATGCACTTACACTCATATTTACTCACTTTTTTAGCTTATCTTAGTTAATTTTAGTTGCATAATAGCTTAGAGAATCCATTAATGGCTTCCATGCATCCATCTTAGTTTGTATGTAAATTAGGGATTTTCATCTTTTAGCATGGCTTTAGCTTAGATTAACTTAGAAATAGTATAATTAGTTCATTTTTAGCATAAAACCATGGTAACATAGCTTCCATCATGTTCATTTTAGCATACACTAGGTTTTCATACATCAATCACAATGGTTTCATCGATTCTCTTCCATAAAATCGACTGAAACAGGCTCACTGATCTCAAGATTGGGAAAGGGTCATCATTTCACATCAACACAACACCAATTCCAAAATAAGATAATTTTAAAATGGGTTAGAGTAGGAATCTAACTGTTCTTGTAGTTTATAGCTTTCAATTTCAATTAAATGCTTAGTTTAATATTCCAATTTGAATGATCTTGTTTCTAGATGTAGGTTTTTTTGGAAAATTCATCATGATTCAAGCATAATCGACCCTCACTGGCATTTCCTCATCTCACATTCTGGTGCTAGAAGGAGGGAAAACTGGTAACAATTTTTCGCTTGAATTTAATTTGTTTGTTGTTTTGTAGGTTGCAGTGATGCTCAAATCTCAAATAGTGACTCCCTTTGAAGAGCATCGCCATATAGTGACACCATCCCAATTTGAAATCTTGATGTTGAATAAATGCACCCACACTGATTTAAATATAGCAACACATATTTAATCCAAAGGTATTGAAAAGTGCAAACGACAACACCCAAACTTCACCAAAGGGACATTGAAAAATTTCAAACCACGACCATAATGCAAGTAGTGACACTGGGAAAAATTGCAATGCTATCGTGCTCACTGTCTTTGCTACAGAGCGACACCCATTTTTATTAGAGCAATGCCCATACTTCAAACTATGATGCTACAATATTCAGTGACACTCAGCTAGGACTAACACAGTTTTTTAGGTTTAAAGACATGGAGTGAAAGTGAAGAAATATTTTCTATCTTAAAATTTTTATAATTGTAACAATCATTTGATGCTTTTGGGAAATTTTAACCCAATTTTATGCTTTCTACTTTCTACTTTAGGAAACACACTAAATTTCAATCGGATTTAAAATGAAAACTAAAAGTTGGATAAAATTGAACTTTCATATCATCATTTTACTTTGGGCTTAAAATTAAACAAGGCAACTTAATTTTTCAATTGGTGCTTAAAACAAACTCATCACTTCTTTGAGGGGTTAAAATTTACAACTATTTGCTATGTTTTGTGATTTTCAATGTTGTTATTCAATGTGCATGCAATTCTCTCATGCCATTTGGTGACCTCAAGAAATAGAAAAATTCCTTAACACTTTGCAAAATCACCTTCACATTTCAAATTTGGGTTTAAATTTAAACAATCATGCTAGTGTGAGAAAGAGACATTGTGTCTTCCCTCCTTGCGCTTTAAGTGAACTATGCAGTTGAACTACAAGTGTACTCCCTCACTTTTTTTACCTTTAGAGGGGCCTTCCTAAGAACAACTAGAAGGAAAATCCAACCGATTTTTCACTTGAGCCAGTATACAAATGGATAAGACTAAATTCTTAAGACCTCATGGTATGTAGGCTTTAGTCCTACAGTGCCTTTTAGAATGGGGAAGTATTGTAAAAAGTATAAGATCACCTAGTAGGATTTATTAAAGCCTTTAGTGGATTTTTGGATGCTCACAAGGTGCCATGTCCTTGATTACCCAAACTAAGAACCAATTTGTTTAGAAATAGAAAAAATCCTTTTGATATTTGAATTTTAAGGATTTTGAGATTTGGTGGTCCCAAGAAGTGTGATGTGGAGGGGAGCTAGTGTCACCAAATCTTTGATTGTTCACATTGTCTAGCATTTGGAGAAATCCAAGTGGGGATTCAACAAATATATTTCTATCCTAGGATTGTAAATGATTGTGAGTCATTTTAACACTTTGCTTGGTTTCAAAATGATACAAAAATAAACATTCACTATCATCCTCAAAATTTCAAATAATTTGGCCTATATATGGACCTCTTGAGTTAGCCTTGCTATTACTACTTGTCCTAAGGATTTATCCTTAGCGATTTATAAATATATTGACATTAATCTCAAATCCATATTTTCCAAAGACAACATAGGAAATTATGGCTTTGACCTCATGATTCTCACAAAATGGACATTGAGAAGGTTATGATGTGTTTGACATAAACATTTAGTTTGGAAACATAATCAAGAAAAGTGTTTGTGGTAAGAGAAACTCACTTAAGCAAGATAAATTGACACAAATTGAACACCACATGACCATTTAGCATTTTATCAATCTAATTGCACAACCAAACCTTACACTCACTATCATACAAGGAAAAAATTGCAAACATTTAGTGAAAAATCATCGAGTTCTATTGTCAAAATAATTGGGTCCTATTTCCAATAAAAATTTGAATTATATTTTACCAAAATCATTGATTCCTTAGGGTTTGATCACTTTAGAGGTATAGCATCATTCTCACTACCTTGGTCTTGCAAAATAAAGGTTCACTCTAGGTCAATATTGGGTCAAACATTTCACTCACCCCATCATCAAAATTCATCCTTCATCTCACTAAACTTCGCAAAAAAAATTGAGTACACCAACACCTTTTGACTTAAAACATCTATCAAACCAAACCTTAACTTAGCTACTTTGTATGTGAAATGAGTCCTTTTCCATGCACTTAGTTAAGTTAGTTATCATCTTTGAACTATTTTATCTTGAAGGTCATGAGTCTACCATAAAGATTCTCAAGTTCATAAACATCCTTTATCCAAACATCAAACTCTTAAGTCAAAAGTGTTGTCCCAAAATGGTTGCAAATATCACTCTCCATATCATCCATATTTTCATCCCCCACTATCACAATTGCTCCCAAATGACTTAGAGTGTCCCTTTTACATAGATTTGAGTCAACTAGAGAGTTCAAACATCAAAAATCACATCAAAATTGTCCCACGTGTGACAACATTTATGGTAAAGACTAGATCACAACACAAAAGAATCATGGAGAAAACCAAAGTCTCATCTATCATCAGTGATCCCAATCCTCAAGAATTCAATCCAAGAAGTTATGCTACCCCATCACAAAAACCATCATCCCCATCAGGGTTGTATGAGATAGAAGATGTCATGAAAAAATCCATTTGGACTTACTAGAGAAGAAATCATGGAACATCAAGCCTTAGAAAACATGGCTCCAATTTCCCAATCTTTTGTTGTGCAATCACTGAAACAAGGCTTGACTTCATCTATGATTCAACCAACTCTATCCCTTGTGCCAAGTAAACCCTTAACATATAGTCAGATTGCAACTAGACTAGGAACCAACCTTGGTCTCACTTCATGTCTAGGAAAAAACACAACTTTGGGTATTCACAAAATGACCATTTATTAACCACCTTCCCCAAGACACAATTTGGATATGAACCTTTGGAAAACCACTTACATTCCATGATACCACAATGATCTTGACATTTCAAGCACAACCATATTCGTCTATCATCAAAAATACCCCAAGTATGCATAAAATTAGCCAAGGTAGTGTGAACCAAGTGCCTCAAGTAGGACAACAAGAGCAAGTTAACACCCTCACACAAAGTTGACCCTTGACAAGTAGTTCCAGAAACCCCATAAACACATCAAAAAAAGCGGTTACCTAAGCTACTTAAGTCAATCTACTATCCACATCAAACCCATCTATCATCAACCCTAATCAAAGCAACACCTTGGTTACGAATCCCATCAAAAAAGGTATTACCTTGGTCACACCTCAAATACAACAAGGGAACCTTTTTAATTAATGGACTCAAGGTCCTAGTATGTCATTACCATTGCAATATCCAATGGCATCATCATCTTTCCCCACAGTCCCTCTTACCATGCAAAATCAATTAGGACCTCAAACTTACATTCCTCCACCTCAATCCACTATCTTGCAAGGAATGCTAAACCAAGTGAACCCACAACCCACGAAAAACATAAACACCCAAAACCCATCATAGATGTCCCAACAATCAAACAATACTACATTGCAAGCACATTCCTTATCTTTATAGCAAGCACGATAGGCTTATCAACAAGCCATACAACAACAACAAGAACAATAGGCCTATCAACAATCCATCTAACAAATCTAGCAAGCAGCCTTAGTAGTAGAACAACAACAACAAGTAGCCTTAGTAGCACAACAAAAAAATCAAGTAGCCTTAGTAGCACAACAAAAACATCAAGCAACCTTAGTAGCATAACAACAACAAGCTCAACAAGCTACCTTAGCAACACAACAACAAAAAGAAGCAAAAAAATCCACCTTAGTAGTGAAACAACAATAACAACAACAAAAACAAGAAACCCTAGCAGTCCAACAGGCCTAGCAGTATGACCAACAACAACAATTTATCATGCAACAAAAAGGTTCCTACTATAACCCTCAATAGAACATCATCAATACAAACATGTTAGGAATATATACATCAACACTTCAATCACCTTCATAGAATCTCACACCACCATACACCCCATACAACACCTTATCATATTAGAATCTCACATACAAACCATCTATCATCCCAACATATGTTCCTCCGCCAAACCTGTAAGATGATCTAACATCACGTGCCTTAAGGTGTTGTCACAAGTAATGCAGGATTTTCAGATGGGAAAAACAAAGAAGCCACATACACAGAACTTATGTCCCTATCCATTTGATCGAAACATCACAATGGTATTGTTCCCTTTCGTATTTGAAATCCCCAAATTTGATAAATACAAAGGGAGGGGAAACCCTATAGACCACATCAAACAATTCAATGTCATGTGTATAAAGGTCACCTATAATGAATCATATTTGATGTGCCTCTTCCCACAAAGTTCAACAGGTCCTACCAAGGAGTGGTTTTCATAGTTACCTCTCGGCATCAAAAATTTCCAAGAAATCAGTGAAAATTTCATAGATCACTTCTCCTTCAATCTTGAAATGGACGTAAGTCTAGAAGAACCATACACTCTTAGACAAAACAAAGGGGAATATTTCACTAATTTCTTACAATGGTGGAGAAAAAGAGCTAGTAAGAGCAAGTGGCCACTTCCCAACAAACAACAAGTGGGCGTTATCATAGAAAATCTAGACCTTGATCTATCATTCCACTTGAAAATATAGTGCATCACATCTTATGGCAAGCTTATCCCTAGAGCCCTTAACATTGAGAGAGCCCTAATCTCACAAGGAAACACACAAGTGTATAGAGACAACGACCCATCACTAGTTTTAATGACAAGCCCCACTATTGGGCCAAGAAAAAGAATGTTACTAGTGATGGTGTTGTTGATGCAAAGGTGGTCTTAACTACACATAGACAAGAAAACACCCAACCCATAAACACAAAACAAATATATGTGCAACCACCAAAAAATCAACCAACATGGAGAACAAGGAACAAACAATGCTCCTAAGTGATAATTCACTCCCTTAGGGGAGCCTATGGAGGATGTGCTAAAGAGGTTGATACAGTCTAACCTTATCACATTCGTAGATTTCTTAAACTATCAAGAGACATAAGTTAAACCTCATAGCTATAGAGAAGATCACTTTTGTGAATTTCATCAGTACAAAGGTCATAGCACACAAAATTTCTTTAAGCTCAAACATATAATATAGGATCTTATTGAACAAAGAGACATTGAGGTCGATCAAAAATTTGGAAATGAAAATCTGAAAATTTACAAGAACCCCATGCCTAATCATGGAAAAATAAAAGATTCAACAATCAAGTTCAAACAATACCCAAGATACCATGTTGGGACATGTTTACACTATTTATGTGGAATCAGATATGTATCAAGATACTATTTTAAAACAAATTCCAAACCCATCAACAGTGTTTAGCACTATTTTATACCGTAATGACATCAAGTGGATATCAGATTATGATATCTCTCCCACATATGAATCAATGATTGGGCATGTTGAAGAAGTTCCAAACAAGCTAGAAATATACCTTATTGTACCCATACCCAAAAACTATTGTGAAGGTTCTTTTACTGATGATATGTCATCAACCCAAGGATCATGTCAAGAGGAGGCTCTTGAGGATAATGAAATTTATTCCAAATTGAGTCAAGATCAAGAACCCCTATCCCTAGAGTTTCACAAAGAACTAAGGGACATCTTCCAAACCATTTTAAACTCCAAAATGTCCCCGATATCACTCATGAAATGTTTCTTTCAGATGGACATATAGACATTGTTCATCCAAAACATGAGTCTCCCACTACTAATATTCCTACACAAGAGTAAGCAATAGTCGAGATTATTGATTCTACAGTGATTATGCATTATCGTCATCTTTTTAATTAGTACCAACATCTTTTGAAAAAGTGTCAATAGATAATGATGTCATAGAATTAGAGAAAATAGTTCATACTCATGAATAGGATTGTGCATCATCAACATATTTTGAGTTAGTATCAACATATTTTGAGTTAGTATCAACATATTTTGAAGCAATATCAATAGAGAATGATGTCATAGAACCAGAGAAAATAGTTCATATTCTTGAATAACAGGAACCCACAACAATAACATGTATTCATGATAAGTCATATTGAGTGGCTATGGATCAGAGGATACATTATTAGGGAAAAGGATTAGGTATTGATAATATCTTCACAATTCCAAGGGAAATCTTGTCTACAACAAACTGTTGGAGTTAATATGACACTAAGAGGGGGCCAGTGAATCAGTGTCTTAACAGATTTGACCAATTTCACATATTCAAAAACATAGCTCAAGATTTGATCTCGATAATATTCTGATTAATGCATTCATGAGTTGAATGTAATCATTCATAAACAGAATTGAGAAAAGTAATAAACCCAACAGTGAACTGAAACAACACAAAAAAGTAGAGAGCACACAGAAGAACCAAGATACAAAAGATTTGCTGAGTGGAAAACCCTCTTGGGGTAGAAAAACCACTCCTAAACTGCCTTACTGACTTAATCTTCAAAACCACTGTTAACAATGCCCGAGTACACCATGAGCACCAACCTGCTGAGCACCAACCCTCATTTCAGAGACAAAGAATCTCAAGGAGCAATTCAAACTCCTTTACCGATTACAAAATTCATAATAAAATATATCGAGGATCTTCGATTTATGCTTGTTCATACTGACTTCATTTCTATCACTCTAGGGAGCAATGTACCTTCGTGATACATCAAGTTCCCTTGATTATGGGCTGTAATAATCCATCTCTTAATTACAGACCAAAGAATATCTTCATGCTTTTCAACACCGGTTTTTATATACATTCTGCATAAGGTTATCAAAAATCTTCAATAGCATTTTCACAAGATTCTCAAATTCTCTTGCTATCTTTAGAATATGAAATTGAATCATGACAGTCTGTAGATGATGGTAAAAATCAGAGTAACGCCTATCTAAAGAGCTTTAATTTCTACGCTGAGTCAGGAGATTTCAAATTGTAACTAAAAGATTTTCATCAAAGCCATGTCTGCCTACAACAGAAAATCAAAACCTCTAAAATCTCAGAGAATACCTTGCCAGAGATTCGATACCAACCAAAGAAGTCTGTATGCAACTATATTTAGAAAAATCCATTAAATAAAAAACGCAACAGCTCAAAAAGACACTCGATGAATATCCTGTTATATAACCGTTCTGAGATTTGATGCCAATCCATGATGACGACCATAGAGTTTTGAGTCTTCATAACTATTCGCTAAGACAACAATATAGTTCTGCCGAAGGCAATTAAATCGCCAGACAATCCCTTTAGATATCACTTTCGCCAAGAGCCATCAGAGTCGGGAAGAACACATAATGAATACATCATGTCTCATCGATAGGCTTCCTTAGAGTATTATTCATTCCCTGTCGCTGTGACATCCTGTTGTTGGGGAGACATTTTGTAGATTTCGCTGTGTTTCACTGAAAGACTTTATCCCATATAAGTCATTGTAACATAATGGTTCTCTCGCCGATACATCCTTCTTTTTGTTGCTGTGACACAACAGAGTCGGGGAGAAGTCATACCGCCAACATTATGTTTCACTGAAGGTCACTTGATACACATTGTCACCATAACATATCATTTTTCTTGCCAACGAGCCTTCTAACTTGTATTTGTCGCTATAGCTTACCGTCATTGGGGAGACCTCTCTTAGAAAGCTTGAATCATACCGAAAGTCTTTATCATTTCCAAGTCACCAAGACAATAGCACACTTACACCGAGATGTGTCCTTCATCCGCCTTCACCAAGACAATGTGTAGTCGGGGTGACATCTCATAGAGCATCCTATGTCTTACCGAAAGCTCACATTTTCATTCCTATCGCCATGACATAACTCTTTCGAGGAGACCTCATATAGATATCTTCATTATACCGAAACACTCTGAGTTCACCCCAGATCACCAAGAGAGAACAAATCTCACATTGATAAAGTTCTTTCAAATTCCATCGGCAAGACATATCAAAGTCAGGGAGACCTCTTGTAGAGCACACCATGTCTTTTCGAAAGTCTTCATCCACTTGTGTGTTGCTGAGACAATCCAGATCTTATGCCGACAAAGTCCCTTTATGTTTCATCAGCCAGACCGAAGGTCACTCGCCGAGACCTCTCGCCAAAAAACCCTAGCTCTTACCAAAGAGACTACCTTTATGTTTTTGATCGGTGTAACAAATTGAATTTGCCAAGACCTTTCTTCGATGCACATGAGTCATATCGAAATGATTTATCCACTCTGAGTTGCTAAGACATTACAAACCTCTTGCCGAAAGCCTTCCACAAGCATTAGTCGGTGAGACTAAGTGAAATCGCCAAGACCTCAGCCCGATACCGCTCAGATTGGCCGAAGTTCTCTCAAAGAGTTGTTCGGTGAGACTCCTCCTGAAAAATAGATAAAACCTTTTGAGCACGAGTCGGTAAGACAAGAAGGACTCGCTAAGACATTATATCGATAGCCACAACTCACGCTGATAGACTTCCACATGCACTTGTCGGGGAGACATTACTTTTTCGCTGGGATGCTAAACCGAATACTCCAAGTCTGGCCGAAGTGAATCCCATATGTGATGTCGGCGAGACAAAACCACTTTGCCGAGACCTATTCTGAAAACCCTGACTCTTGCCGATACGCATCCATTTTAATCTCCAATCGATGTGACATACCAATATTGTTGAGACCACATCTGTGTGAATAACATATGCTGATAGAGAACACTTTTCTATCGCCGAAACCAAAGACAAGTCTTGCCGAAATAACCTTTCTTGAGCCGGTCGCCAAGACAATGCTAATGTTATGCCGAAGCAGCCTGTATGTTAAATTCAATCATTAAGACATCAGAAATGTCTTGCCAATAGGCAACTCAGACATTTCAAAGAGGATCGGGAAGACCCTGCCATTTTCACTCCAATATGGAGTAAGCGAAGAAAACAACCAAAGCTTGTGACAGGAGAGAACCACCATTAGAATGAAAGGCATGGCAGAGCCTAAATGGGTCAAAGTGTTTGCATTCATAGCTACTTGGAAGACTCTAGCACTATGAAATTGAACCATAACAACTAACTTTCTGTAAAAGCCAAGAGACATCAAAGAAGTGCCATAATAAATCATAAAGATCCAAACTGAGACTGATCAACAAAGAGAACCAACAGAAAGATATTTTGACATCAAGGACAAACCATATGATCACAACTGAGATCCAACAATGATGTGGTTTGTGTCATGGGTTGTGACATAGATTGTGTCACAAAGATGGATGAAGTGTTGGTAGTTGTGGTACTTTGGGTTGTTGTTCCAATGGATATGGAAGTGTTAGGTTGTGGTGTATATTTTCCTTGGATTTTTTGTGTGTTGTTCTTGGGTGACGTTGCTCGTAAGGTATTAACATCAAATCCTTGAGGTAGTTTAACTCCATGTAAAAGCTTGGCTAAATATCGTTGGGGGTCCAACATTAAAATTTCATTCACAAGAGAGGCAACATCATGATTTTGTGCAGCAACATCTACTTCTTCTATGAACACATTTCCATCCTTGTCTCTAATAAGGAATTGTTCAAAAGGATTGTGTCTTGGGTTGTTTAAAGGATGTAGAGCCCAAGTTGGCATGGTCATGACTCTCAAGGTTTGTATTGTTGTGAGGATCATTAGTGATATTGTCAAAGTTGAGGGTGCTAGTGTAATTGTAAAGATCATCATCATCATTAAAAAGATCCATTGCTTGACATTTATTTTGCAATCTAGTTTCAACCATATAAGACTTGCTCAAAATGAAGGTGGAAAGTATGAGACTAAGACTATGTTTTTGGTATTTTTGAAATAAGGTATGCCTAAAGATAATGCAACTATTTTTTGGTATTTTTGGTATTTTGAGGATAAAAGATGTCTAATGTATGCAACAAGACTAAAAGTGATAATGATAATATTGGATGTTATGTTGTAGTATGAAGGATGCAAATGACTAAGAGGTGATGGATAGCTATAGTGAACTCAAGGGATTAAACACTTTTGAAAGATGTAAGAATAGGATCACTAACCATCCAAAGGTAAACCAATGTCTCAACTAGGATTGCCAAATGGCCTTTTTCTAGGAAAAGTAAAAAGAATGACAAGGAGAATTTCCCAACTAGGCTTGTGAGTAGGAAATTATCACCAAAATGAAAAAGGACTATGTTAAAAAGTGACTTAGTCAAATGATAATAAATTTTTGAAGCAATGATTCATACTAAGGTATAGAGAGTTCTTCTATCCTAAAATTTACAAGGTACCAAGCCTAAAAGTCTGAAAAAAGGTAGACTAATGTGATGTTGGGATATGCAAGTAATGAGGATGCTAAGGTACCTAAAATGGTGACCTAATAATGGAATCATGATATGCAAGGTGAATGGAGCAAGTTTTTGGTTTTAAATAGGAATCACAACAAGAAGTTGGTATGAAAATGGATCCAAAGGTTTGAATCTGATTTTGGAAAAAGTTTGACCTGATTTTGATTGTTTTGTTTGAAAATGTTGCTTGTTCTAAAGTTGTGAAGTGTTGCAATTTTCAGGTGTTTGTTTGCTTGTTTGTTTGAAAGAAAAACACATAAAACACAATGTATTGAGTTATTTATTATGAATTTTATTTGACTATTGCAATAAAAGAACATTCAAGTACAAATCCTAGGCTAGGAAAGACAATATTTGTTGGGTTCCCACTTGGATTTCTCCCACCACACTTGTTCAGAGTGGATAGCTTAGAAGTTTAGTGGCATTGGCTCCCTTCCACGAAACTCACTTTTTAGGTGCACCAAAATTCAAATTCCTAAAGACTCGAAGATATCAAGGAATTTGCTATCTCAACTTTGAACTACAAAAACGTGGGATAGCTTCAGAGGACCAACCTCTTGTGCTAGCAAATAGAAGGATTTTGGCTACTAAAAACAAGAGGTGTCTAGTAGGGGATTACCGTGAACAAAGAGCCCATCTAAAATAGCCTAACAACTAGGATTCCCACTCCCACTCTCATCACCAGCAAGTCTCAACGAACCGAGGGTCTCACGACTTGGCTTTGAACGACACTAGCCACTCATGGGGATACAAATTTCATTCTCCCCCCATTGATATAGCCCATCAAAAAACGTGCTCAAGTTCAAACCCTGAGGTGATGAAATCCCTAGGCAAGCCTCTACTAAAAATAAAAAGGAGACCAATCTATATTTCTCATCACCCAAGATAGCACAAGTGTGTAAGGGGAGAGGATACATACACACTAGCTCAAGTAACACATAATGTGCAAGCACACCAAACACGGCAAACAAAGTTCTTTTTAAGCACCAATCAAAGTGTGATCTAATATAAAAAAAAAGTAAACACAATGTTTCAAGATTAGATTCTTTAACAATCGAACCTGCAACACACTGATTAGTAGTTTGAGTCAAGTTCTTCAACAAACGAGAGTTTAATTTTATTTTATTTTTCAATTCTCTGACATGAAAACCTACAAAAAAAGCCCAAAGATTAGCCACAAATTCAAAATTAAACTAAGAAAGAAAAATGACATTAATCTAAACCTAACTAAATTAATCTAGCTAACCAAAAGTTAATCTAAATTAATTAAACTAAATTAAAATTAATTCTAAACTAAAATTAATCTAAATTAATCTAAATTACTGAAACTAAAACTAAATCAATTGCTAATATTAATCTAAATCAATCAAACTAAAATTAATCTAAATTAATTAAAAACTAGAATTAATCTAAACTAAATTAATTGCTAAGATTAATCTAAATTAACAAATTAGTTACTAAAAATTAGCTACCAAAAATTAGCAACTAGGAATTAGCAATTAGATTAGCAATTAGAAATTAGCAACTAGAAATTAGCAACTAGGAATTAGCAATTAGGAATTAGCAATTAGGAATTAGCAACTAGGAATTAGCAACTACCAACTAGGAATTAGCAACTAGAAATTATCAATTAGAAATTAGCAACTAGAAATTAGCAATAAGAAATTAGTAACTAGAAATTAGCAACTAAAAATTAGCAATTAGAAATTAGCAACTAGAAATTAGCAACTAGAAATTAGTAACTAGAAATTAGTAACTAGAAATTAGCAATTAGAAATTAGCAACTAGAAATTAGCAATTAGATATTAACAACTAGAAATTAGTTATTAAAAATTAATGCAAATTGTGGAATTGTAAACAACGATGGCATCATGATATTAATGTTGTTTAAGAGCTCTATAACATGGGATAATATTCAAATCATTACAATAGACATGCATGCATGATGTCAAACCACATGAAGCTCGATGGTAGACTCCTCAAAAGAATGAAAGATCACGCTTCACATTTACCTGCACAAGAAACTATAGGGAAATAATTATCCAGATTTCTTATAACCACTACACAACAATGCATGGAAAAGATAAAAAAATCTGATAAAATGTTAGCTTCAAATTCATATTATCATCCAAATATTCATCCATAAAATAAAATATCAGTTAAACCATAATGGAAAAACATTTAAATATTGCAGAATATTTGGACTCAATAGAATTTTGTCTATAATATTGTTGCAAAAATATGTAGCCATAGACTAATTTCACATCAGGTTCACCATTATGTGTATGCTGAAAATTGAAAAAGTTGATTCAATCTATAAACCCAAATTAAAATTTCAACATAACATCAATGAAGCCTTTCTTAAATGAAAGCACATGCAAAAATGAAACTAAACTATTCAAAACCAAAACACATCTATTCAAAATAAAATTAACTCCATTGTTCTCCTATTCACCAAGATCTTGATTTATGAATTTGGTGCTCTTAGATTTTTGCAAGCACAAATGCAACAAGAGGCTATGATGAATGGAAGAGAGGATTATACGATCAAAATTGAATGTAAAAATTTTGTGCTTTTTGGTGAGAAGAGAGGGCTTATATAGATGTCCTCACAGGGTAGATTGAATTTGCAGGAGAGATGTGGGATAAAAGAGTGAAATGGAGATTATCATAATTATCCCATATTGCTTAATGAAATGAAATTGATGGGAATAAGAGAGATAAATGGGTGACTTTATGATATGATGTAGGTTTAGGAATTATATTTTAAAGTGAATTTGTGAATTTAAATGAATGATTTAATGAATTTATGTATTTACATGATTTACTGAAATATGTAAATGGATAAAGATTAATTGTTGGAATCAAACAACACTCAGAATCGGGGGTGAATCAGTGTTGTGCAATTTTTAACTTTATTAATATTATCTTCAAAGCATGTATAACATTCAACCAAAAGAAATATGCATGAACATAAAGTAAGCAACCACAACACCATAACACAAAAAAATTTACGTAGAAACCCTCTTAGGGGAAAAACCATGGTGGATGACCAATCCACAATATAATCTGAGTATACTAAAAAATATGATTACAAAATGGGAATGCACTTGCATTCAAGCACACTCCTTAGAGCTCACTACTTAGAAATAAAAAGGCTAACTACCTTACAAAATTTTGGAATACCTAAGTTTGATGAAAAATAACATCTGAAATACATTCAGTTCGGTTGGGATCGATAATTCAGCGCTTCTTTTCAAACTGATTTTGCTCTTAAAAACCTATTCTACATCAGTGCATAAAATCCTTAATGTCTCAATTGAAAAGGCGCTAATAACAGATCTATTGATATTCCGCAGCATACATGCTCATTGAACACACACTAGAGTATTATAATGATCACTTGTATATCCACCACAAGGGTTTGATTGCTTCATGAAACTGTCTCGATAAAGTAACCTGCAAAATGTGGCTTCAAATCATTCATAATATCAATGTATGAATCCAAAGTTAGCCCGCAGCCTGGTGAGGACAAACAAAATGCTCAAACAAAAGAAACACTTAGCGTGGCTCCTCAAATGTCAGGCACTATATTCATAGGATTGGCCTTTCCTTCTTCGATGAATGAAAATTGAACAAGCTGGACCTCTTAACATGGGTTGATACGCGAGGCCTAAGATTTGAAAATAACAAGATTATGCATCCGAACAATACTCCCTGAGATCCACAACACAAAATGATAACAAAAAATATGCATATGAATCGAAGAACATAGATTTAATAGATGCTCTATTCATGCTTAACAGATAAACACTAATCTTCAATCTATCTATCGGTATGAGAAGAATGCAACGTGTGGATCAACTAGCTGACAAGGGTTGCCATCAATAAAAAAACCATGAGCATGTGTAGTGTCTCTTGCCAACAATCTCCCCCTTTGGCATTGAAGGCAACACTTAGTGAAAAATAACTAAGTGTCGGATCAATACCAACAAAAATACACTGCCAACCAAAACTCCAAAAATATCTTCAAAACTACAGCTCCCCCTTGGATGAATGTACATTTTTCACTATTCTATTCTCCCCCTTTGACATCAATGGAAAAGATGGGGAATCCACATACAAATCAAAACTTCAAACTATATATGTATAAATTTGTTTCAACAATTTACACAAACTTGAAAATATCTACAAAATTTGTTTTCAACAAGTTCAAGCTTGAGTCCCAACACTTCTTAAGACTCTCTAGAATTGCTATGTGACCACAAAGCAAATAAGATTGCATATCATCTGATTCAAGTCTTACAAGGTTACTAACCCCCAAAGCATCTTGTGCTTCCTTTAAAGCACTCAACATAGTTTCCATTTTTGGACCAATTAAACCTCTGAGTTCACAAGCTCTTTCCACAATTCTATCATTTTTATGCTTCAAACTCTTTATTTTTCAAGTAAAGAGATAACTTGACCTTCTTGCATTCCAACATAAATAGTTAAGGGATCAAAAGCATCAACAATAGCAACTAACTCTTTCTCATGATCCTTAACCTTCTTCTCATTATCCTCAATAAGTTTTGATAAAGAAAAACATGACTTATAGAATTTTCCACCTTCAGATAAAGCATTATGAACATTCTTTGCACAATTAGCTAATAGAGATGTATCTTTAGCTATCATACCTTTCAGACTACTAAACCTTTTTTCATCAAACTCCTTTTGTACAATAACCATAGCTGACTTCTCAAGTGACTCAAAATGAGTACTTACCAAGGTATAAATTATGGCAGCTTACAAAGATGAAAAAGCATTTTAAAAAGTTCATTTCGCTTTAAAAGGTTTACAAGTAAATAATGCCATTAATAGGAGTTTCCAAAGTAAACTCTATGCAAAAGAGTTAATAAAGTTTCATTTCATGTAAATAAATAACAACATTGTATTTCTTCATGAATAAACACATGGCCAAAGTATATCAGTGCATGTTCATATATATATTCATACATGCTCAAAAGAGATCAATAAACCAATAAATAATTATTCACATTCAAGTGAGATCAATAACTTCAATAAATACATTTGTATCAATGTTACATCAAAATCTTAATAGCACATCTATTTCAATGTTGCAGTAACAAGTGTCAAATACAATTACATTTTACAATGGGCTTTACAAGCCATTCTAGTAGGATACACAAGTACATCAATAGTAAAATAAAAACTTTGATCCTCCCACTGTCGTGACACCATTGATCTTCTTGCGAGCTGGGGCCAAGAGTGTGATTAAGGCACCTTTTCCACCCAACCACGAAGTACATGACTTCCCTGGGTTCCTTCCTAACTCGAAGAAATCCCCGGCCCTGCATAAGGAGCCTAGCAACCTGACATAGTAAAATAGGAGGGAACTCTCGATGCATGCCTGGTGCCTATATGCATTTCTAACATGAGAAAACATATTTCTTGCAACAGGAGGTGGAAGAGACCAACATACATATATTTCTAGGCTTTTAAAACAAATCCATCTATTTCAATGGTACAAGTGCTTGGCCAAGCATAAATAAAAACAAGTGGTAGTTTCAGAAAAGGTAAAACTACCGTCTCTATGGATCCACCTTCGGCATCCTGTCCCGAAAGTTACCAAAATACAGTAAAAAGTGCAAAAACAGAAAATTATGCATTTTCCTTATATGCTTCATGCATTTCATTGATTCTAAAAAGAATTTCCTTCTTTTTCCATATTCATAAAATGTTTATCAAACTAATTTCCATTCATACTTAGATTTCAAAAGAGAGTTTCAAAACATCTTTTGAGTTCCATTTTAACATGTTTGAACAAAAGAATAGGTTGTAAAGTTTCAGTATTAAAATAAAATCTGCTCTTTTCTCAGCATATTTTCTTCTGTTTAGTAAAGAAATTTGTTCTCACTCCAAGCTACTCTCTTGAGTGTTCTTTGTTCAAGTTTGGTTTTCAAATGTAAAAATGTATGTACATCATGGTATTTTTCAGTGCATTGCCACTGGCTGAAACAATATTTCTAATATAAAAATAGTTTTCATTGACTTACATGGTTATATATTTATATATATATATATATATATATATATATATATATTCATACTTTGACATATTTGAATCTATGTATATATATATAAACATGCATTTTATCATTCATATTAAAGAACTTAGTCAGATTTGACAAAATTAAACACCAAAATTGCTACTATTTTCTGACAAAACAGAGGTTTGCATGTTGACATCTGTGTGTTTTACTGGAAGTTCTTATATAGTATGAATTTAATCTGAATGTCAACAACTGTGAGAATGTTTATATATATTTTTCAAATGAAAGATTTTAGATTTGCATGACACAAATACTTCATTGATGCATTCCCAGCATCACAAATACAAGTTTCTAAAGTTTTCAATGTTACATAGGGTTATATATATCTATTTATGAGGCATGCATGACTGAATATAATCTACTTATTTATATATTTCTGTATATATATATATATATATATATATATATATATATTTACACAGCTGTGTATATATATATAAATATAGATTTACATATACATAATTACTCTCACGTTTTACTACTGCACACACAGAAAGAAGCAAAAATTACAAGGTTTCTAGTAGTGTTTAGCTCCCCAAAGGGAGGATGGAGGACTTGCCTCACCCATAGGGAGGGCGTGGGCTGTGAGGAGGGCGCGGGCCTCCCCACAGTGCCGTCCCTTCCCTTGGGACAGGGCTGGGGTTAACTCCCTCCCCATTCAACAAAACAAAAAAATGGCTCATAGTGATATTTTTCTGCAAAAACCTACGGATCATTCATTCAGAATTTTTGAATTCTTCACAGGAAAAATGAAGAACAATCTTTCCCAGTTATATATGTATATATATATATGTATATATATATGGAAATATTGGTGTGCACAAAACAAAAATGAGTACTTGAAAACATTCCTCTATTCACAGTTATTTTATCAATAAAGAGAAGAATTCCAATATACAGAATGCAAAGAGGGAAAAATCCATATTTACATAGACAATTTGGATTGAAATTAGCAAAGCAGACAGATAAAGTTCTCCCATAAATTAAATATTGTTTGCAAACAATTCCACTAATTCTTGCAATCATTTTCTTAAGTTGTTTTCTATAACTCAACAAGAGAAAGAGAGAATGAAAAACTTGGTTAAAAGCCTCCAACTGAAAATGTTCAAAATTCCTTTCTGCCTCCTCCTGAGCTGGGTTATCTGGAAAAGTTCTCCTCCTTCACTGCCTTCCTGATTGCTTCATTTCCTTTTTAATTCTCCAAAGATTCCTTCCAATCCTTCTAAATTGGCAGATGAAACATCTTCTTGGCAGCCATTAAAATAACCAAAACAAACTTGCAGAGGAAAGTGTTTTCAAGAAGCCATTTCAAGAACCGTTGCCTTTCCGGGAATGCCTTTTTCCTATTTAATATTAATTTCCTTTCTCTCATTTAACCCTAATCTTGTAATTTAAAATAAATATAATTAAGAAATATATGCATTTTAAATTTCAAATTTATAAATAGGAAAAATATAAGAAATCATTCACAATTTCTTGCACAAAAGATTTAGAAGGTAATTTAAAAATACTCACTCCTTAAACAAGTATTCCATCTAACTTGTAATTAATTCATTATTTAAATATCACAATTTAAATAGAATTAAAACCATAAATCCTTTAAAGCTACAATTAATAATTAAATTACATTTATGTTATTATTTTATTATTTATTTATTTTATCCATTTATTATTTATTTTGCAAATAATTCAAAGCAATCCATTTAGAATAGACATTGCCTAAATGCAACTATATGATTCTAGGTGTTGTGTGTGTGACCGAGAGTTCTTCCTCTTTTACCCTGTCGGGAAGCTAGCCTTCTTTCCTCAATCACACTCTTGGTCTTCGACCACCTGCAACTCAAGTGCACTCAGGCATGCAACAACGAAATTGTATTAGTAACCGATATAGAGATATAAATCAAAGCAATAATTAAATCAATACTTCTATTTTGTTCTATCTTGCATATTTTCAAAATAAAATGCATTCACAATTTCAAAAGTGCTTTTCTCATTTCCACACACCCAAGCATCATAATAAATCATATTACTCTAGCGCACACAATAATTCATAGGGCAGATTCACACAAAGTCATGGAGCAAACAACATCAAAGTCCCCGGGAGACGCGGACAATAAGCTTCTTCAGCTCACCAAAGGAGGAATCGGATTGATCCTTAACATGAGTAGGCATGATCTTCTCTAGAATACCTGATGAAAGATTCAATAATTCATTGTCCTCAATGTGGGATTTCAGAATTTCTTCCCTAGCCTTAGCTTGTGCAAATGATGCAACTCTCACTTCCTGAATTGGGGACAAAGTAGATAAATGAATATGAGCATCTCCCAACTCAAGATTAATTTCCTCCTTTTTCTCATCCAAAAATATCTTCACTGCCTCTATAGTGTCTCTTGCTTCCACTGGAATTTCCTTATCTTCAACCTTCTTTTCCTCAACCACATATTTATGCTTGAAATTTGAAATTTCAACCTCTTCAACTGACATCTCCTTTTCTTCAACCAACACAACTTTTGGAGCATCAATCTCCATAGGTGTCTCTATATGATGCACATCCGGATCATTCTGAGTATCCTCAATTGTAATCTCTTCATTTACCAAACCAAATGAAATGTCTTCTACATGCTCTTCTTCATAGACAACATCAATCTTGTTCTTTAATAGAACTTCCTTTAGAATTCTCTCAGTTTCTTTTGCAATTTCTTCTGTCCTGCCCAACATAAGCTTGTTTATCCTTGACTTGCTCTTGAATTCTCTTTTTTCTTCTTTCAAGATTGATTGCATTTCCTCAATTGACATTACCGGACTTAGATTTGCAAGAATCCATTCTCTCATATGCTCTTCTTCCATTCTAGAATTAACTCTCCTCATCTCCAAAAATTCATACAATTCCTTAGGAAATTGTGCCATTATTTCAAAAAGAGTCATATTGAAATTGTTCAAATATTTTATTGTATCCTCCTCAAGGACTCTTTGACCAACATCATCAAAAGTACCATACACATCACATAAAGGATTGATATTTCCATCCTTAATTATACCTTTTTCAACTTCCTCTACAGACATACCTGGTTTTTCAGGCTTCATCTTCTTCTTTGCTTTCTCTTTTTCAACGGAGGGCTCATCCATAGTGATTGTTGTTACTGCTTGGGTGCCCATATGCTTTATTTCCCTAACTTCTTCATCATATTTTATCTCTTTATCTTCTGAGATGGCTTCATACACTCTTGTGCTCTTATCCTTCTTCCTCTTACTAGATACCTTAATTTAAGCTTTTGCAATGGCTAACTTCTTTGCAAGACCAGATAGAGGTGCAAAGCTCCTTGTTGATCTAGTTCGAGTAGAGGATGCTGCCAGACTAGAAAATTCAGTTTTATTAGGATTTTTTCCTTTTTCGGGATCTACTTGATCTCTCTTCCTTTTGGCTTCTCTTACTGCTTCTACATATATTCCCATACTTTCTGCAAAGGCTTCCACTTCTTTTCTTACTCTTTTGACTATCATTGGCTTCTTTAACTACTCATGGACTTGCATGTTCTTCTATGTATATGTTCCAAAACTTTCTTATGTCGGATCCACGGGCCTTCTCAATAGATGTTGTGCATATAGTTCCAAGATTCCTTCCTCGACTTCATATCCCATTGGCATAATTTAAACGGTTTTGGGATTAGTTGCTTCCATTAAGCATTGATCAATATCCACCATAAAAAAAATGTGTCCTTATACTTCTCAACAATAAAAGTAGGAATCATTTCCCTTGCTTCCATTACATTCTAAATTTTTTTGAGATATCCCCAAATTGTAGTTTTCCTGACTTGAATATCACCAAAGTTGAATAACATGTCTCTAATCTGAAAAACTACTAGCTTATCACCTCTTTTCTAGACTACCTCTCTAGCTCCCGAAACTTCATTCATGAAATAAAAGAACAAACATAGTAACAGATTACCGTATTTAAAAGAATTCTTCTTGTCTTTCTTTATCTTGCCAAGATTCTCCATAAGCTGAATTTGAAGCAATTCATAGAAGTGATATTCTACATTCTCCTTAACCATCTGATAAGCTACATATATGGTAGTACCGGATATAGAATTTTCTCTGCTGGAGTGATATATCTTATAACCAATGATCATCAAGGAAAATTTTCAATCCACATCAATGATGTTATCAATTATCATTGCTCTTCTATCAAATGTCAAACCAGTCACATCAATGATGGTTTGACTCTTCACATACTTCAAAATAGGAAAACCACCGAAAGAATTTAGACCTATAATAGCTCTTATAGCTTCTTTTGTTATCTTGAAAGGTTGATTCAACCACATAAACTCAACATGGACTCGACTCAAGATGTAGCAGACCCATTTGTATTCATAAAACATGGGGAATTTCACAAAATACATGAATTTATTCTCTTCCAGGGTTTTGAATTGGGGCTTAACATAGAAATCCTCTCCAAAAATGTGTTTGGAATATAGATTTAGCAACTGCGAGCTTCCTAACTCTTCAATATTAGCATGAATATATTCCCTAATATCTTCAATATGTAAAACTCCATACGACACAAATGAAAATGCACCTAAGGGCTCAATCTCAATAGACTTGAAAGGATGCTATTTGAATTTTGGATGGGATCTATCCTTCACTTCAACTACCAATGGAGTAGCCATTTCAACAAATTCACAGGATTACAAATTTTCCTGAAAAATACCTTTTAGTCAGAGTAGGGTTTGAGCTTTGAATCACCTTCACACTTCAATTTTCCCAAATTTCACCAAAGTTCGCTTTAGAGCTCTTCAAACTTCTTTTTCTCAAAATGTAAAGTGACAAATGAAAGATAGAAATGACCTTTTTATCATTTGCACACCTAACCTTTTTGATGCAATAAATTATTTTTCCCTAACTCATCCAAATACCCTGTTTTCATACACTGTGAAAGATTACTCTTCTGTGGACCTTTAATTCTGCATAAATACTCTCTCCAATTATTCAACAGCATATGTAGATCACCAATGCAATCACTGAGCTCATCCACATTTTGATGTCAATTACCGATAGGGGGTTTGAAATATTTTCTTGATAGATCACCCTAGGCCAAAGGCCTAAAGACTAATTCTTGGAGGAATTACCAGAAGCTGATTATAGTGTTGCCTCATTTTATGCAACAGAGGGACTCTTCTTCACCCATTTCTTCATCTGCTTTCTGATATAATCTATAATAACTTTCCCTTTTCCTTTTACATCCTTCTGCATATTTCTTCTTTGATTTACTGGACCTCTTCTATAGACTCTGGCAATGTGACTAGTTTTGTTGCAATTATAGCACACCACATTTCTTTATTCAAACCAGTTGTTCCATTGATTTTCTCTCAATCTGCATTGATTAGCAATATGGCCAAATCTATTGCATGTATAACATCTAACATCTCTATAAAATTTTTTCATCACATTTCTACATTCATTTGACTTATGACCATACTTGTTATAGTTAAAGCACTGACCAGAGAATGATGGACCATTTGAATTCATTCTACTTATGCATTGAGCTGCCATATGACCAAATTTATTGCAAGTAAAATAATAACCATTGAACCTTTGAGCATTAGGTTGTCTTACCAGATACCTTCCAGTGTTTTTAATCTAATTTCCTTGTTTGAATATCCTTTGTCTAGATCTGAAACTTTCTCCTTCCTCATATCCAATACCTCACCCATCACCATCAATCCTCTGACCCTTAATCAATTCATCAAGCTTGGCTAAGATAGCCTTGAAATTTTCCTTGTATTCATTTGCAGTAGAAAGTTCATCTCTAAGATCAAAAATGTGCTTTTCAAGCTCTTCCTCATTGTGTTTGGTTTGTTCTAACTCATGTTCCAATTGAATGAATCCATTAGTAATTCAACTGCATTCTTCAAATTTCTCTTTCAAGGATTGGGAAAGCTTTTCTTCATTCTTCTTTATATCTTCGATCTCCTTAGTCATCCTCATCATGATAGATTCCATCTCATGCTTTAGAACTATATTCTCTCTAGCAAAATTTTCACATTCTTCTATCCTTTCCTTTAGAGATTGACTCAGTTGTTCATCTTCAATTTTTTTACCATCATCCTACTTGGTATGATCACATAGTTCCCTTCTCTTCTCCCTAGACTTATTGATTTTATCTTTCAATGACTCAATGAATCTCTCAGCATTCAGAAGATTATCTTTCAATTCCTGGACTTTAGATTTTGACTGATCAAGATCATCTAGGGCCACCATAAGTTGTTGTTGAATACTGCTTGAATCCATTGAAACACTTTCCAAGATCTTCCCCAAGTTGTTAAACTCCTTCTAAGGAACTAGGCTCTGATACCAATTGTTGGAATCAAGCAACACTGAGAGGGGGGGTGAATTAGTGTTGTGCAATTTTTAACTTTATTGATCTTATCTTCAAAGCACTTATAACATTCAACCAAAAGAAATATGCATGAACATAAAGTAAGCAACCACAACACCATAACACAAGAATTTTTATGTGGAAACCTTGTTAGGGGAAAAACCACGGTGGATGGCCAATCCACAATATAATCTAAGTATACTCAAAAATATGATTACAAAATGGGAATGCACTTACATTTAGGAACACTTCCTAGAGCTCATTGCTCAAAAATAGAAAGGCTAACTACCTTACAAAATTTTGGAATACTTACAAAGATTTGAATTGAGAAAAATAAAATCTACAAATGCTTGATTACAGTTTTGGTTAGGCTCAACAATCAAATTCTACTCTTTCAGACTGATATTTCTCTTCCACTCTATTCTGCATCAATTCGTAATACAAATACTTAATCTGCAAGTGAAACTGTGCTTAATCACTTTCCAGATCTTTCGATATTCACAACATACATCAACTCACATTGAACAAACACCAAAATGATATAATTGATCACTTGTATATATCCGCTACAAGGGATTTGATCACTTCATGTCGACTTCAATAAGATAAGAAAATATTTACAAATTGTCGACTTCAAATCATTCATAATATCTAATGTCAATCCACAAGAGTCGGCCATAGCATAGTGAGGACCCAAAAAAAATGCTCAAACACAAAAAACACTTAAGTAATAACTCCTCAAATATCCACAACACACTATATTCACCAAGTCAGCCTTCATACATTGATGAACAAAAAATTAGACAACCGGACCTCTTAACTTACATCCAAATCAATATGAGGTACCAAGATTTGCATATAACATAGATTATGCATGAAACAATACTCCCTGAGATCCACAACACAAAATGATAACATAAAATCTGCATATGAATTGAAGAACACAGATTTACCGGATGCTTTGTTCATGCTTAGCAGATAAACATTAATCTTCAATCTGTCTTCCAGTATGAGAAAAATGCAACATGCGGATCGACTAGCTGACAAGGGTTGTCATCAATGACAACACCATAAAGCATGTGTAGTGTCTCTTGCCAACATTAATGTGATATGGATGCAAATGATAATTTAATGATTATGCAAATAGAATAATATGAAATGTTTTATGAATAAATGATTGATAAATGATTATGCAAATAGAATAATATGAAATGTTTTATGGATAAATAATTGATAAATGATTATGCAAATGGATAATGGTTATGAATGAATAAATGCTTATAATATGGATAAATGCTTATAATATGTTAATGATTTAAATGAATTGATGAATGAATAAAAGAAAATATTAAATGAATTAATTAAACAAATAATAATATCCATTTAATTAATAGACAAAAAATAGGACAATTATGAGGGCAACTTTTGAGTGTCTACAACATCCATACATCAAACCCTAAGGATCCCAAATATTTCTCCATCATAATTCTCTAGAAGGCATAATCTAATCCATCAAACTGAGGTGCCTTATTTGTAGAAGAACCTTCTTGACTGGCCATTGTGTTCACTTATCCAACATATACCTGAGTTGATTAAGCTTTTCCTAGGGAACCATAGCTCTGATACCAATTGTTGGAGCACAACAATCTACTGAGAGGGGGGTGAATCACTAAATCAATTAAATTTTACCCCTTAATACTTTTATGTAGATAAAATACTTTTCGCTCTTTTAGTGTAGATTAAACTAAACATGCAAGGAGATAAACATTCATACACAATAACTCATAACATAGGATGTATGTGGAAAACCCAAGATAGGAAAAACCACAGTGAGAATAGCTACTAGGAGGTATTGTCCTAATCCAGCCTCACAATCAAATCTTCTGAGTACAAATTTTAAGGGAACTAACCCTAAGGAAACACCAATCCTTTGATTTTAGAAGCACCTACTCCAAGGAAGCACCAACTCCCTACTCTGAGCACCTACCTAGATATCTGATGGCACCCACCAGTCAAATTTAAAATGCAAAGTAAAAAAAATAATTCTAGTGAACACAAATTAATGTTGCAACCCTATTTGCAACTACACAAATCACTAATTTTTTCTCTACAACTCAGTTCTCTACATTGCACTTCTCTTTTCTACACATTGAATGTAAACCTTGATAAAAAATCTTTGACTTTTTTTTGGGTTCTACTCATTCACTACACCTCTACACTTTCCCTTTTCTATTTAGTGCATTCTCTATCAACCTCAAAATTTTATAGATACACTTTGTTGCTTCTACACTTTGCTTCTTTTCTTTTAGTGCATTCTCTTTCTACCTCAAAAGATCACAAATACACTTTGATACTTCTCCTCTTTGCTTCTTTTCTTTTAATGCATTCTCTATTTTCCTCAAGGGCTCACTCATACATCTCTCTGCAACATCCACACTTCATCAAAATAAAAATATCTTCTATATGTATACCTTCACTACCTTGCCATTAATTTCCTCAAGCTTTGCACTCATTTATTTAGTCCTCTGTTAGTGTGTTTCACATTGTCTTCTTCAACAAGTCACCTGTCCATAGAGCCACACATGTACTTATCCATTTTCAAAGCTTTTTATATTTTTAGCATACTATCAAATCTAGAGTTCCATCATCAATTAATACATATTCTTTGTGTCAGATCTGAATCTAATTTTTCATCACCTACATATATGTGTTGCTGAAAATTTATCCCATCACCAATAAAATTGGTAGCTAAAGTAGTTGGACCAATTACACTCTTTCATAGAGTCAGTTTACAGTCAAAACCATCATTCACACTATTGTAATCATTGAAACTCTTCAACTTTGAATCCAATCCATTGATCTTAGATCTTCGTGCCATGATCCATCAATCCATGTTCCTCACTTAACTTTAAAATATGACGGTTGGATTAAATTATTTTAAATATTCGTTGTCGATATCCATCTGATATGTTATGCTTTGAGTTGAGTCCCATCAAGACACATGTCACACACCTGCAATCCTGCAAGGCAGAGACAAGGACCCACAACTTCCTAGTGGGATGGCATGATACTGCCAACTGTCACCTACATCAATGTAGAACAATACACAAAACCAATGTGAATTGAATTATCGTGAAATCTTCCATCACCACCTATCTTTGTGCATCATCTTCCACTATCATCTCCTACCATTTCTACTAGTCCCACTATACACTTTTTGCTTTCCCACAATCTTGCGGGGCCAAATGAGGACCCCATTACATATTTTGTGAGCTAGCAAGGACTGTCTGATCTTACAAGTTTGATCATTGTTGTTCATCAAACTCATTGTATATTGCACAAGGTGCAAGTCAAGATAAAAATTGAACTATGATGCAAAGGACTTATGTGATAGTTTTCTGATCTTCCACCATAAATGTGCACAATTAGATCTTCCTCAAGGACACATCACACATTTTGTTAAGGCTTGGTCGCAATGAACACAAACAATGATGTGAAAAGATGTCATGGTGCATACTTCACTAGAACAACTCATAGCACTAGGAAAGGGGGTTGGTCACTCCAATGAATCAAATGGCTTAAGTTATCACTTAAGTAACCTACAATGGTCAATCACCAGTCAACACAAAAATATAATTTTTGATTAGTGCCATGACTATAACTCCTTAGGGTTTTTTTTCCAAACCATAATTTGACTAGAAAGCATAAATAAATCCTTCCTAATCTCATTACACCTTATTTTATCATGCAGACCACATCAATTGAACCTTCTTGAAAAACCCACATTGAATCTACTATCAAATTCCTTTGCAGACCTCCGGAAGAGACCATTGCAACAACATGTCAATATTACATGAAAACTTTGCAATATTTTTGTAGAAGTTGAAAAACCAACTTCACAGTCCCCAAGAATCACCTGCAAGCAATCACCTATCACATGCCAAGATATTTAGAACAAAAACAATAGAAGTTCTGTAAACCCTCAGAGCCAATGTGTGCAAGTAAAAATCAAAATTAATGATTATTGAGAATAATTGTTTTACAAATATTACAAAAGCCTTCAAAAAGGAAATGATGCAATAAAGTAGGAAAAATCAACTCTAATCTTATCTTGAGAAAAAAGACAGCTCAATAAGATAAGATAAGAATTAAATGATAATTATCCTAGGAAATAAATAATTACCTAAGTAAACTTATCCTAAAGTATAATTAAATAATTAATTACACCAACACCCCCCCATAAGTGCAACTTAGGGAGAAGCAAATTATTATGCAAATATGAATCCCAGCAACAAGGCTAGATCAGGTACTCATTTACAAATGCAATGCAAACTAAATCAAACGGGGTAAAGGAGAAAACCACATGGGAACAAAACTCCTCCCCAAAATAGAATGCAATAAACTACCTAAGTGATGAAAGATGGAGGACTCCATAAGACCCCCCAAGGACACCATCCATCACAAAGATACAGAAATGAATCCCTCCATAAGAGAGGAAGAAAGAGACCACAAATCCCCCCCAAAATGAAGTAACTCCAAAATAAGTGAAGAAACTGCATCTCCAGAAAGAAGTGAGAGGGAAGAGGCTGAATGAAAGAAATCTCTGAAGGTGGAAT
>VDFB02271358.1:491016624-491035640 GCA_007258455.2 Sequoia sempervirens
CCTTCAACCCTAATCCCTCAACCCTTAAACCCTTAAACCCAAAAAAAATATCTACCCTAATCCCTAAAACCTCAACCCTCTACCCTCTACTCTCAACCCTCAACTCTTAAACCCTAATCTCTCAACCCCTATACCCTCTACCTTATCCATTGGAACCTCAACCATATACCCTCAATTCTCTACCCTCTACCCTCAACTTTAAACCCTCTACCTTATAAATTAAACCATTAGCCCTAAATTCTAAACCCTCAACCCTTAATCCCTCAACCCTCAATCCTTAAACCATAAACCCTCAAACCCTATACCCTCTACCCTTTCATTGGACCCTCAACCTAATCCTTCAAACATATACCCTCAAACTTATACCCTAAACCCTCTAACCTCAACCCTAAACTCTCAACCCTAAACCCTCTAACCTCAACCATAAACTCTTAACCCTAAACCCTTTAAACCTAAACTCTTAAACCTTCTACCCTCTACCCTCAACCCTACTCCCTCAACCCACAACCCTTAAACCCTGATACCCTAAACCATCAACCCTATAGGTCCTCCACCCTTATTCCTCAACCCTATAACCTCAACCCCTATCCCTTTCTCTATAGACTCACCGGCCTCCTCCTCTTTTCCTAAATTCGATGATTTGATGATCTCGATCTGGATGATTTTTTTGAGATTTCTGATCTTTGTCTGACTTTGATCGATTGATTGATCTCGTCGATCCTGATTGATGAGGAAATTTTGTCTTTGATGATCGACGGATGCTGACCTTGTCTCGAGGATCCAGGACGATCGCGATTTAAAGCCTGATCGACGTTTATCGATCGACGATTTATCGATCCCCCTTTTCCTCTCTCTTAGAATCTCCCCTTCCACCCCCTCTCCCTCTCTCAAGACTCTCTCTCACTACCTCTCTCTCTCTCTCTCTTAGGTATCTCTCTCCCTCTCTCCCTCCCACCCTACATAGAAAACTCTCTTTCTCTCTTAAAATTCTCCCTCCTTCTAAAGACATACATAAATACATACATACTTACAAACATACAACCATAATAGATATGTACATATGATCCCACATACATGTACATATGTAGATAGAATCTTACATACATATAGGCATACATACATACATAAAGGAAAGCATACATATGATCCCACATACATGTACATATGTGGATAGAATCTTACATACATATAGGCATACATACATACATAAAGGAATGCATACATACATGCATACAAATATATAAACATACATTTAGTAGAGTAGCATTTAACATAAATCAAGACATAATGTGAGCATGCTATATTGTGCTCGCGTTATGTCTTTCTAGATATGTCCCACACAATCATAAAAAACCATGTCAAAACAAAGATATAACATGGGTGCATTATAACATGCTCACGTTATATATTGCTTTGGGAATCCCCAAGCCTTAGGCTTGGTATTTTCCTTGGAATACCAATCCAAAGGCTTAGAGGGCCTTCCAATGACCATAGATATGATTTTTTAAAATTCTATAATATTTCACATAATCGGGTTTGTGCTCACCGTTAGGATTGCACGTGTTTGAATTTTAAACAAAACGAACACCTGGGTAATGTTAGGTTCTCTCTTAGCTATCCAACGATGTAATTTTTTTCACTTCTTGACAATGTTAAGCCTTTCACTATAATTTATTTTGTTTGTGTCTCTCTTTTTTTGAAAAAAGTAGTGTTTGTTGTTTTTTCATTATAAATCAACCATTCATCGAAATTTCAAATAAATTACATTTTTAGAAACTAGACTCCATTCTAATTTTTTTAAAAAAAATCAATTAGTTTCCAAAATTTGTAGGGGTAGCATGGCAAAAATTCTATTTTTTAGGAAGTGTCCACTTAGAAAATTAGTAAAAAATCAATATTCATTAGAAAATCATCAGAAAAATCATGCATCAACTACATGTTGTTAGATAATTTCTCACTGGAGCAATTTTAAAAATACTAAAAAATGATTATTGTGCTAGGGACGTAGAAAATTTGCTATGTTATGTTTTTTTGATAAAAACAACACCAGTTTTTGTAGATCCATCTTTTGAACCCCTTAATCTCAACCATTTTCAAAATAAATTAGTAGTTTAGAAAGTAGACTTCGAGCACTTTGATCCTTGTTTTGGTTGCATCTCAAAATTTTGAGTGTAACTTTCCTCAATTTGATGTCCAAGGTCAATATTTCCTAATTTCAAAAAAAAAGTGGCCACTTAAGCCCCCTTTTTGCCCCCCCATCTTTTTGCACTTACCCATGCTTTGTTCGGATAATCTCCCTTACAACTAACTATGATAATGGCTCACTCATAATTCTGTTATAACCATTTCTAAAACAACATATTGAAATATAACCTCATAGAACACTACGGTACAAATATTTCAAACAATTTCTGATACAACATTATGAAATGTATATATATCTTCAAACAACATTATGATTCAAATATAACCAATGATTTTTGATATACCATTATGAAATTTATATATAACTTCAAACAACACTATGGTATAAATATTTCCAACCCTTTGTGATACAACATACTGAAATTTCTATATAACTTCAAACAATAATATGATACATATATATGCACAGTTAGATAGATACATATGTTTCCTATAGTTGTGTATATATTTAAATGTGTGTGTATATATATACAACTAAATATTATAAAGATAGGTAGATACATAAGTTTCCTATAGCCTTGTTCATTTACATTCAACATAATTAGATGTATGCCTTGTTGGATATTCAATTACAATAGCTCAAATAGTTAGTGATATTAACATGATGGAATATGTTGTTTTTATTCAAATCATACTCTTGTTTCAAGTTACAAACATTAAAAAAAAAAGGATCAATCATCATTTGTAATTGATCAAAACCTTCACAATAAAAAAGTTGCAACATAACATTCTATTCAATCAAAAAAGGTATGAAAACTGAAATTTGATGCCAAGCTATCTTGTGAATTGTTTGTGGCTTGTGACGGAGAAGGAATCCAAGATTGAATTTGTTGGGTTATACTTGGGGTAGGTGAGGGTTGATAGGACTCTAAATGAAGACTCCAACTCTAAAATTGTTGGGAAATGCTTGGGCTAGGTGAGAGTGGGAATGAGAAGGACTCCAATAGGACTGCGAATGAGAAGGACTCCAACTTTGAAATGGTTAGCTAATAGTTTGGGTAGGTGATGGACAATATTGGGGGCATTGCATAGACACAATTTTTTTAAAGATCGTATGGCAGTCAGGAAAGGAATTTAGAAGGTTTTTGAGTCAACTCTCCTTTGCAGCATTTTTTTGTGCCTTCTCCAAATATTTTTCCCTTTTTGCGACTTCCTTTTCTATCCTTTGTTGCTTCCTTTTTTTGTCCTTTTGTAGCTCTTTTTCAACCTCTTCTACTACTCATTTCTTTTCTTTTTCAATTCTCATAAGATCCTTCACCTCCAATGTTGTAATCCTTTCAATCCTATTCTCTTCAAGTTGTTTCTTCTTCCTCAATTTTAGTTTTGTGAGTTCCTTCTTCTTATCCTCCTTTTCAGTTAGCAAGGCTATGTAGTCAACAATAGTCAAGAGTTGGGATACTCTTGGAAATTTGATCCCATGGCCAGCTACCTTATTAGACTTATCTTTGACTACATGAACTGGTAGCTTTAAGAATTGTGAGATGTATGAAGTTGGTTGGCCTCCCAAAGGCTCAATCAAATCCTCATTATTTGTTTCTGGCACCTCACTAGTTGTATCATCCAATCCATATCCTAACTTATTGACATCACTATCTCCCCAATCAACATAGAAATGAACTAACATATTTGGACCCATGTTGTGCATTGGAGATGGAATTGTAGGACTTTGGTCTTCCTCCACATGCAAATCAATACCAAGATTCACAGCATTGTCTAACAACCAAGAGGGCTCCTCAAATGGAGTCGGTAGGGAAAGAGAGATGTCTCTAATAGTATTTTTCTCTCCCAATACTATTGTTGGTGGTGATTGGTTGTCCAAAAAAATTGAATTTTGTGGAAGATTTTCGTGGCTTGCACATTCTACTACTTCAAGTGGTTGATTGGAAATTGAAACAATAAATTCATACATGTAAGATTGAGAGTAATTAAAGAAAAAACTAATCATGCATCTAATTGAGTTGATTGCAAATGAAAAAGGGTAATTGTAAAATAGACTAACCATGCATCACATTTTTCTAATCTCCAACTTTTGTTCCATTAGTACACTCACCCTCATTCACTGCCAAACCATTATTGGATAGGCTTAGAATTTTTTTAGCAACCGATGCTTCCTTAGGGGCAGCAAACTAAAAATTATCGCTAGCCCTCATGTCATTCTCCAAATTATTTGGATCAAAGGGCCAAATGCCTATCCTCTTGAACCCAACTATTACGTTTGAAATAGTCAATGCCTTTTGAAAATCTAGGCTATCAAGTTTAGCCAGTTCTGCCCTTCTTATCTCCATATTTGGATATCTATTACTCCATTATGTTCTTTCCTTTTTTAAATGAGACTTGAAATATGAGAAAATACCCAGATCAAGAGGCTATAACATGTGTGATGTGTGGGCCGATAGGGTGAGCAAGTCAATACCAAAATCCCTTACTTTGGAAATGGTAGATAAGGATACATGGATGCCATGGCCATCAAATATTAGGAGGTGTTTATGGCTAGTGGTCGCATCCACCAAAGGATATAAAAGTCACAACAAATCTTAATCTAGGAATTGGACATTCCAGCAAGTGACTAACATCTTCTTATGGTTGTTCATTTACATTGTCAAACTAGGGAATGTATACTTGAAATGGAGTAGCATTGTATGTGCACTAAGAACCAGTTTCAGTCACGATTTACTAGAAATAAATGCTTGGAAGGAATTATACCTATGCTGCAGGGATGTACTATAAATTCTTCTTAACTTAACCATATCTTAATCAAAGCAGAAACCATGACAGCTATTACTAAGGAACAAACTATGAACTAGCCTTATGCTATAGGAACAAACACAGGGATGGATTCCTGATGCTGCAGGAACAATATAAGATTGAGTTTTCACTGAAACTTTCAAGAATGAAATATAAATTATAATCAACAGGAAATAAACAACTAACTACAAATACTCACTAAGTGGGCCCCCTTAGCAAGCATCAACTAGTTTATGCAAGAATTAAACTCAAAACTTCATCAACTTTTATTCATAACTTGGAGTCATATACATTGATTGTTCTACTTCTAAGAAAACTATCACAAAGCTCTGATTCTTATTATAATACTAACTCTTACACACTCTGCTTGCTCACTCGCATAGGAGTAACACTTATTTATATCAAAAAGGAAACTAACTACCTAACTCTAATAGAGAAAGATGTGGACATAAATGTATCATGAAACTAAGGAATATACTTCTCATAAATGAAAGCATAACCGTTCAACACGATTCAAAGAGAATTTAGCATTCCACTCTTCCCAGATTAATGATCATTTAGATTTCTTCTCAATGACCCAGTCAGAGAGTCTTCGTTGGAACAACTTCCTCGATGCCATGCTGGAAATGGAATTTACTGCAAGGCCGAGATCTATTGCGCTTGACTCGATCATGCTTCCTTCAACAACCTGTGATACACAAGGTGACAAAAGCGAAAGAAAGCACGCATGGAAAACAACACGATATACATTCATTAATCACATATTAAATCTATTTCATTATTCAAAAACCATATGCATTATATTAGTCATTCAGGAGGTCAAACGGGGCAATTAATATAGACACATTAAGCTGCAGGAATATAGGAATGTATTGCTATAGGATACTACCCATTTTTAGATAAAAAGTCTTTAATCAAAGAGTTAAAACAACCATTAGCAATAAGAGTAAGGATATTAAAAATACATCATAATACTCAAATGATGAGCATATTTCGAGCTCATCATTTGCCCCCTACTTATCCTAATGATGGTCCTCCAACATTAAGCTTCCTGGTTATTTCTCTTAAATCAGTAGGAGTAGCATGGCCTTGTGATGAAGTTCCAAATTTGTAGTAGAAACCTCTGAAATTTTGCCATCTCTCATACCTGCAGGTTTTTGTATCCTTAGTAACATCTGTAGCTCGATAAGGGTAAAGTGGCCACATCAAAACTGGAGGTCAAAATATCAATGACAACCATAACTCAAACCTCTTCTGGAGACCAAGTTGTATGTACTTCTTTGTCCTTCTAATGGCTGCTTTAAAGATTAGGGGGCTATGAGGCTCAGATTTCCTCAGACCAACAGTTAGTTTTTCCCATCTTTTTTCAATTCTAGAAGATGAAAGCTTCCAAAACAGATATGGTTGGTCTTTGAATTCATCATACACTTGCTTCCTAATATCAAATATTTTCATTCTAACTGCTTGATCGTTGAATCCATATGCAATAGTAAGCCAAGTTCTCATAATTGTATGGGGATTTGAGCTTTCAGGTCACAGTGGAATAGGCTCATTCCTTCTAGCCTCTTCATAAGCCTCTAATTGTCGTCCATAATTAGTTTCATTGGCCACCCAAGACATGAGTGACCTCAGATGAATTTCACCAATGTAGAGAAGTGGATTCCACTATGTTTCAGAGGGAATTAACAAACCATGCAAATAAAATTCACATAAATAATTTTTTAGCCAATTAGGTGCTACTTGATAAGCATCATAAAATTCCTTGGCTGTGTGAATAACAGGGTCTAAATTCCTTGAAATTCTCATCAATTGAAACCAAAGGAATTTCTCTTTAAGGCACATGGCACATACCCTAGGTGGTGGCCTCCATTCCATGATTTTACCAGTTACCTTCATCATTTCATCCATTTTCTCTTTCATTTCTTGAATTTTCTATTTTTGTCTTTCAATTTCTCTTTTCAATTTCTTCTTTTCTTCTTCCCAAAGAATTTGTTGAATTTTAGTCTTGGCTAAATGGCGGAAACTCAAGGTTTGAAATGTGACGGGCCTCCATGTGGTCCTAAGATATTCCAAAAATTCAATGAACAATGTATTTTTATAAACAACCATTGCTTGAAAAGTTGCAAGGGGTAATGGGGTGTCATTGGACACTTCTAATTGTTTAGGTTATTCTTCCTCTTGCTAAAGGATGAATTCCTGTTGCTGTGCAGGAGGAGATTGTACTTCCTTTGAAACTTGCCTAGCTGCTTTAGCCAAGTCATCAAGACTTGGCATTCCCCTTTCATTACCACTAACATGTTGTGCTTCCTCAACTTCCATTGGCTCATTTTGCACTTCCTTAGGAACAATAGATGGAATTTGTGAAACATTCTCAGATACATTCTGAGAATCATCATGACTGAATTATTCAGAGTCCTCAAAAAATTATTATAATTTCAGGTTGAGTGGGGGTTGAGGTAACTTTGCACTGCTTCCTTGATGACACCCTTTTTGGCAATGTGTCTGAAGTAACAGCTATAGGAGACACTCTCGTGGCCTTCCTCTTTCTAATCTACCTAGAGGATTTAGACTCAGTAGGAGAGGATGATAGTGAAACCATAGTGACAACAGACGTTGTTGTAGGAGGAACTACTATAGGAGAAGATGCTGCAGGAGTAGAAAATTTTTGTTTTTGAACATGAGGGTTAGATTCTGGGGTTTGTTCTGCCCTAGATGACTCTCCTACCTTCATTTTCTCTTTTTCTCTTCTACTAGCAGACCTAGTTTGTACTCAGGTAGAGGACTCTAGTGTGGAGGCTGCATGACTAGGTGCTACAGAGAGTGCTCTAGGAGGCTCTAGAGGTTGTAGAATTTTTCAGGCAACAAATTCTTGCCAAGAAAGGGGTGATACATCCCTCGGGGAGTGTTCAATCAAGAGTTTAATGAGGGCATGATGGGCGATACAGTTGTCCCTACCCCTCTGGGTTTCATGGGCACATTGTTACAAAAGGTTTAACAAAAAAATTGGAACATTGACAGCTAAACCGTGCCTCATATGACTCAATAATTTAAAATGATAGAAATGTAAATAGGAAAAGTGTCCCTCACAAGTCAAGTACCGGATTATGAGGATGGCATATTCTGAGTATGGAAGAGGCAGTGACACTCGTTTGCACCCTTGTTTGGAAACCTCCAAGGGTCCATCTGTTGGTATTGTGAATTCTACCCTAGTAGAGAAAGCATTTAAAGAAAATTTTTCTCCTACCACCAGAAGCCTAGTTACTTCTACAATCCGCTTTTTGGTAATGGCTACTGTCAAACCCCACACTGTAGCTTCTCCCTCTGAAAGAGTTCTCAAAAACTCACCTGCAGCTTCCTCATTAAAGGAATCTAACCTCAGAAAATAATTCAGCCAACCATAATTGTTGAATGCCTAAATTGCTTGAGGACTTTGCGTCAAGATTTCATGAGCTACAAGCTCATGTCTTACTAACTAGCCACCCATATTCACAAAGTATCCCAACTGAGATTCTTGAAACTCAAACTTTTTTCTAAAAATTCAAAACACTTTTTCTGCTCTGCTTCTTTCTGCCCTATCATCACTTTGGCATGTGTCCCCACCCCCTTCTAAAAATTTTGCATGTGTCAACACATGTGTGAAAGGACAGGCGAAGAATAGGAAATAATGACTGATATGTACATAGTAGTTAATGAATAAATGAAATAAAGAAATGATGTGACAATAAAAGATATCATGTACCTTGTAATAAGTGCTCATACATGCTGGGAAAGATCGCAGCTCAACATGAAATGATGGCTAGAATTGAAACCATAAATGAGGGTGGTTCGGCAGGATGGATGACATGGAAGAAAAGGGAATGAATGGTGGTGATGGATGAAAAACGGAGAAAGTGGCTTCCTTTAAAAGGAAACCTTTATTATGGGAATGCAACATAGAATTTTAAAGAGATGCTGCAGGAGAAAGGCCGAAGCCTTTTTCTGTAGGAAGATCAGTGGCCACATCCGAAACAAACTACTTCATAAATTCTTCTTTGGACGCTGGCTTATGATACAACCTAAGACAGTGTCTATTAACCAGTAGCTTGAATCAAATAGGATCTATTGTAGAAAACTTAACTGAACCATTATCAAACACATTTTCTATTTCATAAGGACCAAACCATCTTGTGGTGAGTTTACCTTGATTTTCCTTATACTTGGAGTCATAGAGTAGCGCTCAATCACTGGCAGAGAATTGCTTAGTTCTGATATGGTGGTCATGCCATTTTTTCCTTTGCTATTGGATAGCTTCAGTATGTTGTAGGGCAGCTTTCCTTATCTCATCCAATGCATTCAGCTATAGGAGGCATTCCTTTTGAGCTTCTAAAATATCAATGTTAAGCTGGAGAGCAGTCCTTAAGGTCTTATGCTCAAACTCTATTGGAAACATGACAGTTTTCTCGTAGAGTAACTCAAAAGGAGTGAACCTTGTAGTTGTTTTCCATGTTGTCCTATAGGCCCAGACTACTTCAGGAAGGCAAACGCTCCAATCCTTCTTGTGTAATTGTACTATCTTAGTAAGGATTGCCTCAATTTCTCTATTGGTAAGCTCTACCTAAACATTGGCTTGAGGATGATAGGGGCTAGACTTTCTATGTCTGATCTTGTAACCATTCATCATTGTAGTTATTAAGTTTGATGTAAACTGAGCTCCTTGATCAGTAACAAGTTCCCTTGGGACTCCAAACTGAGTAAAAATTTGTTCATACAGGAACTCAACAACTTTATTGTCATATGCATGTGTCATTGCTTTCACTTCTACCCACTTGGTTACAAAATCAGTGCAAACCAAAATGTATGATTTCCCATTTGATGGAGGATCAATAGGCCAAACAAAATCCATGCCCTTCTTGTCAAAGGGACTAACTACCACCTAAGGATACAGGGGCATTTCATCAGACCATGTTGGTCTCCCCATGCGTTGACATCTGTCACATTTTATGGTGTAGGCTACAAAATATTTATGTAGTGTGGGCCAATAGTATCCTATAGTACACACTTTCATAGATGTTCTCTTGGTTGCAAAGTTCCCACCACATGGCTCATCATGACAGGCATGCAAAATGTCATAGGTTTCATCCTCCTTGTTGATGGAAATTTTGGCACCACAACAATGCAAGCAAAATATTGCTATTATGCTTCTCCTGAAAAAGAAAGGCAACACATGGATGCCTTAGCTCCCAAGTTCTTTGTACTTGGGTCTCAACTATGTTGATGTTACTTAGTGGCCAATGCAATAGTAATATTCAAGGGGCCTACTGGTGTTGAGCTTCTAGATTGTTCTAAGATCAAGCATGAAATAAAACCTTACTCTAACAGGGGTTTTTAAAGAAATATAAAAAAAGATAAGTCAAATTTTTGAAATAGAAAAGAACAATAGTTCATCCAACCTTAACCAGACTTGTTAACTTCAAGGAATTTGTAAACCAAAACTGTAGAACAAAGCAAACTTGTGATTGACACACAACCTCTTTCATTCACAGTGCTAATTCGTATAACAAATTTTAATTATCAGTTAAATAAAACACAAAATAATATTTCATTCCTTGAAGACTTCACAAATCAAATGATCAATTTAAGACAAATATCATTCTGGAACATAACATGAAGAAGATTAAACTCTAATTGCTTCTACTATTAGTAAAACAGATAAGCAATATTTACAAAGCTGGCACAATCACCAGTGTACAAAGAATTTGAGGCTCTAGATTATTTCCAACTACACTAAGAGAACATAGAAAATACATTACAGTCTATACTAAAATCTAACTGTTAAACAAGAAGACAAGAGAATCTCTCATTACTGAGAATCAAGATGCAACTCTATCTCCTTATGTTAACTAACTAGCTCCTAACAGCTCTAACTCTAAACGGTTCTCAATCTAAAAGTTCTCTAACCCTAGAAGTTCTAATCTAGAAGTGCTCTACAAATTCTAACTGTAAAAACTCTAACCTTTTCAAATAGACCAGAATGCCTTATATATAGAATATACCAACAGGAATGTGTTGTCCCCTATACTAGGGTTTACAAAATATCTGCAGACTGTAGGAGAGTCAGTCCTTAGATCTTTCTAAGGAAAGTCAAAACTACATTCAATGTGAAGCCCTATTGTCCATGTTGAAAAGTTGTTTTGGGGATGACCTTAGATCTTTTGCAGCTGCAACCTATACTCTCCCATCTCCCTATCCATCTTCGAGCTCTATTGGGGGTCACCTTGAATGCTAAGAATATCTTCATTAATATTGATCTACTTCCTTGCTAGTAGTCACCATAGTTGTCCCTCTGAGTCACAGTTTCTTCTTTCCTTCGGCTCCCTTTCTGTTTTGGACTTCTCTATTCATTGACCATCTTCTGGAAACACCCTCGGGCCTCCTTGTGGATCTGAACATTTCACCTAAGCCAATCCATCATCATCTGTTCTCAGAAGGAAACCATCTTGCTTACATTCTGCTAATCTTCTCCATAAGGGTGGTCAATTTGGTCAATGACTCATCTTAGCTCCCTATAATTGGATGATCACATGCTACGTAGGATTCTTTAGCGATCAAAAGTGGTCCGAACAATATCGCATGTCGGTGAGACACCATCGGTGTCTCCCCGATGTGATTTCATCTTATAACAGTTATCGACATAGCATGAGTCAATCAGTGAAATGTTTCGACGGGCTATAGAAGTTATGTCGATACACACTGAGGTCGCCAAGATAATTGTTATTGGTGTGAGGTCATGGCGATCTCCTTGGTTATGCTGATATTCCCCCTTTTCTAGGAAATCCATCGCTATCAGCAAGACCTGCAGCAAACTCCTTTCATTTTCGTCAAGTCCACTTTGCATCGGGAAGGCTCCATCGGGTTGGTGGGACATCCTGCCGAGCTCAAGATTTTTCATCGAGCTCATTCTGTATCGGCAAGACTCCTTCAATCTCGGGGAGACCTTCCGCCGAGAGCCATCTATCCTTTGATGACTTTGTTCTACCCTTTCGGTGAGATAATTTCACCTCAGTGAGACCTTCCAATGATCTCCTCACATCACATTGAAGACTGATCCTTTGAGGAGACCTACGCTAATTGGCCAGACCTCCTACCGAAGGCAAAAATTATGGTTGGGCTTCAAGCTTTGGTGGGACCTTCCGTGTCGGTAAGACTCTTGGCTATATCACTTTCGCGTCGTCGAGACTTACTCCTTTTGACAAGAGATTATGCCAAACTTAGAAACCTTTTGGCGAGGGCTCCCTCATGTCGGTGAGACACCTTTACTCTCTCCTCGAAGACATACTAATAGAATCCCCCGTGCTATGTCAGTGTGATCGAAACTGCTTGGTGAGACACTACCCTGATTTCGTTGACTCTAGCCGAAGTATTTGCTTTGGTGGGGGTCGGCAAGACTTTGAGATTTCGTTGAGACATCTCTTCGAAGAAAAACTCACTGAAGTATTAGACTCTTCTTGCTAGTCGGGGAGACTTCGTGAACTCACCAAGACTTCTTGGTAGGGAGAAAACCATTTGTTGATATATGAATCCTTTTGGCAGCTGTCGATGGGAGATAACGAAGTCGCCGAGACCTCTTTCTGAGAGAGATTCCTATGTCGATAAGGACCCACATGTGAACTTGGATCACCGTGACCTACCCGAGGTCTTGCCAATAGGAAACACAAATGCATATTGAAAAAAATAGATTATGGGTCAGCAAGATCGTGATAATCTTATGCCAATAAGATCCATAATGGGGATTATTTTGATTCTTTGAATTTCAAACAGTCGGAGCCAAGCCACCAGTCAGTAAGAGATCAGAAAAGTCTTGCTGAATTTTTCCTTAGCTAATTTTCATGACCAAGTGGACAGAAGAATGCCATCCAACTGAGCCCATTCGGAAAATATCAACAAGTGTAGGATTTAACCCTGCAAAAGGAAGGTCTACATTAGTCCTCAGAAGCAAACAAAACATATTATAATAAATTCACCCTTGCTTGTAATTATTTTAGTGGATTCCTAGCAAGAAGGAAAACCAACTTAAGCCAAGAGAGGACCAGAATCAGATCAAAACTAAAGAAAAATCAGGAGGAAAATAGAAGCACTCCCAAGAGGAAAGAAAATAACAAAAAGAAGAGTAAACAAAAGAGAAAGGGGGACCCATTTTGATCCAAATTAAAGTGCGGTGGTTATGAAAGCATAACAAATGGCGACCCGACTAGGAAAATGGTTTAACCATTTTCATGAATCTAAAGGATTCAGCTACCCAGAACTCCTAGTTCATGAACATCACAACTCTAGTTGGGTTAGTTATAACAAACAAGGTAGAGCTAGAATCTCAAATGTAAGTCAATCAATGGCTACCCCCTTAATCAAAATGTGTGCTTGATTGTGCATCATTCTTTCATAAAGTTTCATCATCTTTTGAATAATAATGTGCAAGATTTGAAATACATGAGTTGATTTCCTTCATGCAATGATATCCTGGGAATTGCTCCGCTACTAGTCAGGCGTTCATAGCCCCAATGAAGATACCTCTAGTTCTCTCACATCATTGCTCTATTGCAAGTCAGGCGTCCATAGCCCCGGTAGAGATACTGGAATCACCCATTCATATTGAATCCTCTTTTTCTTTTGATAATTTTTTTCTTTTTCTTTTGAACTTTTAGATATTTCATTTAATTCTCTTTTTCGTTTCAATATGTTAGATATTTAATATCTGATCTGGGTTGAAAACTACCATGGACCTCATAACAACACTTGGAAGTCATATTTTTCACTCAAATCTTACAACACTGTCATCCTAGGACAAATACACTACTAGAAAAGGAAATGATTTTAATGATTTGTGATAGATTTAGGGGAGCTAATGAAGGATTTCTTACTTGGCACATTGTTTTCAAAACTTTCCACAACTTTTATTGACAAAAAGCATGAAACAACGAATCTAATAAAAAAACTTGAAAATATCTAAACCACTTCTCTCCTAATGACCAAAGTATGCTTTAGATAACAACCCACGGTTTTAGGTGGAAAGGATAGATCAAGCCCAAAGAACAAAACAAAACAAAGACCAAACAGCAAAGGAAACACAAAGGACAGAAGGAAGGAACAAACAAATAAGCAACAAACTATTTACAAGCAAAGAGTAAATTATCTACACAAGGAGTAGCAGATTATTGACCAGCAAAAGCATAGAAATTATTTACAAAAAAATACAAATTATTTACAAACAAGAGACAAAATAAATTATTTACATAAAGAACAACGAATTACTTATATACATAACAAAAATTAACAATCCTCAAGATTCAAAATAATGCTTGAGGAACTGCCCATTAACAGGAAAAGGAACATGTTCTCCAGTTAGGCTACTCAGTCTAAAAGCATTTTCCCCTAGGATCTCAGCAATTTGATAAGGGCCTAACCAGAGTTCGTCAAAATTTTGGTGATTTCCTTTCTTTTCACTAGCCTTATCCCATAGCAACACTATGTCTAATATCCTAAAAACATTTATTTTGGCTCTTTTGTCAAACCAACATTTGACAATAGCCTGGTGCCTAAAGAATTGTTGCAATGCAACATCTCTCTGTTCTAATTTCAGCAAAGCAGCCAATCTTACTTCTATCCTATTGTTACTACAGTAGAATTTATGCATGAACTCAAGGATAGGTATTTGCAGATGGATAGGAAAGATAAACTCTTGGCCATATACCAGCTTGAATGGCGAGGTGTTTAAAGAAGCCTTAATCCTAGTCCTATCTACCCATAATGCAAATCACAGTTGGGTATGCCAGTCCCTAGGGTTATGCTCTAACAATTTCTTAATGACCCCTAAGAGATTCTCATTGGTTGACTCTGCAACTCCATTTCCTTGTGGATAATAATTTAAAGAATACTTCAAGACAATCTTGTGATTATAAACCTAGTAAATAAACTCAGCAGAAGAAAAGGCAGAGCCATTGTCACATACTAGAGTGAAGGGTACTCCAAACCTTGTAGTGATGCATTCGGTGAGGAACTTGATCACTACCTCTGTTGTGCTATTTTTTGTAGGGTATAGCTTCTATCCATCTTATGTAGTAGTCAGTTGCAGTCAAAATGAACTTGTGTCTTGTAGAAGAGTTTGAGTTAATCAGTCCAATAAAATCCAGTGCCCACTGGGAAAATGGCCTCACCTCGTAGACGGGTTGCAATGGCATGGCTACATGGTGTTCCCTTGGTGCAAAAATCTGACAGACATGACATGTCCTCACATGTTGATGGGCATCTTTGAATACACAAGGCTAGTAATAATTAGATCAAAGGATCTGGTGTGCTAATGAATCTGCAAAACCATGACCTATACCATATTTCCCATGAAACTTAGAGATCACCTGTTTAGCCTCTTGATGATCAAGACATCTCAGGTATACTCCTTCAAAATTCTTCTTGTATAGCAACCCTCCTTTGAGCATATAATGATAACTCTTGAGTCTTAGGGCTCTTCTTTGAGTTGCATTCATTCCCTCTGGACACCGATTATGGAGCATCAAACAAATGGTATCAGCATACCAAGGGTTGTTGGAGAAAAACTAGGTCATGTATTACTGACAGATAATGTTGTCGCCAGTGTTTGCCATGGACTGAGACAAACTAGTATCTCGGACAAGTTTCATAGGGTGTATCTCCATATCAAACTCTTGTAAGATAGCCATCCACTTTCCTCTTCACTCCCCCAACTCGCTTTGCATGAGTAAAGACTTCACAGCTGTATTCGGAACCACAACAATGATTTGGATGTGAAGGATGCAATGTAGGAACTTCTTAATAGCTCTGACTAGTGCGAAGACTTGCTTCTCTAGGGGTGGGTACCTGATTTCTGTGTTCTTGAATGGAGAGCTCATGAATGCAATCGGCCTCTCCTTTGCCTCTCCTTTTTGTTGAGTTAAAACGGCCGCACATGAATGCTCAGAGGCAAAAGAGTAAATGTAAAACGGTTTGAGATAGTCGGGGCTGGTGAGAATAGGTGCTTCTAAAATGGATTGCTTGACTTGTGCAAATGCGGCCTTTGCCTCCTCAGTCCACTCTGTTTTGGTGTCCTTCTTCATCATTTCATTGAGAGGCTTTACAATCTCTACAAAACCCATAATGAACTTCCTCACAAAGTTGATTTTCCCAAAGAAAGACTTTGTTTATTTCTTGCTTCCTAGCCGTGTGATCTTAAGAATAGACTCGACTCAACCTGGGTCAATTGATATTCCCCTTTCTAAAATTATATGCCCCAAGAGCTTCCCTTCAGAGAATCCAAACACACACTTGTTGGGATTTAGGGAGATGCCATACTAGATACACCTCTGGAGAACCTTGGCCAAGTCGGCGGCATGATTGAGTCTATCCTTGGAGAACACTGTCAGGTCATCTATGTAAACAATAATGCATTTTCCAATTAGGTCCTTGAATGCTATGTCCATGGTGCGCTAGAATGTGGCTCTAGCATTTATCAGACTGAAAGGCATCCTTCTATATGCAAACATTCCCCACTTTGTAGTGAAAGCCATCTTCATCCTATCTTCAGAGTCGACCATTACCTAATTGTATCCAGAGTAACCATCCAATAATGACATCATCTGAGCTCCATTGATAGTCTACAAGACTTCATCTAGAGAAGGAAGAGGGTAGTTATCCTTTTCTGAAGCCCTGTTCAAGTTTCTGAAGTCAACACATAGCCTAATCTCCCTGCTTTTCTTGTAGATTGGGACTAAGTTAGCCACCCAGGTTGAATGGCATATAGGGAATATTATCCTTGCAGACAATAATTTCTGAACTTCTTCATAGATCAATGGCTCAATCAAGGCATTGACAGGGCGTTGCTTCTGTCGAAATGGCTTGACCTCAGGCTTCAAGGGGATAGTGTGAGTCATAATAGAAGCTTCAAATGTTTGGAGGTCTTCATACCCCCATGCAATCACAACAATATCCCTTTTAAGTGCCCTCAGTATGTCTTCTCTAATTGCTTCAGGGCAGGCCTTCCCTATATAGACATTCCTTTTAGGGCCAACATCGGCCAAGTTAACTATTTCATATTTGCCTCCCTTTTCTTTATCTGATATTTTCTCTCGAGCCCTTGGATTTGAGTCAAAAATTCTCTCCAAAGCCACCATTCCTTTGGGAATGTTATTATTATTTAAGTTAAGAACTCCCTCTGTATGACATTCCTCAAGGCTCCAATCCCCTTGATCTCTGTTGGACTCATCAATAATTTTCCCCTCAAAAACATATGAGCTTGCTAAGAAGGTCAAAATATGTCGATCATCAACAAAGACCTAAAAATTCTTGATATTGTCGAGAACATCTAGGGTGGACATCAGTTCCACTGAGAATCTTTTAAATTTGGAGCCTTGCATAGGTCCAACGTTCTTGCAGCAACAACTAGTGAATCAACTACCTGATTTTCTTCTCTAGGGATTAAGCTAATCCCAAAGGCATCAAAGTCCTCAATTAGATTCCATACCAGATTTTTGTAAGCTACCATCCTTCTATTGTGACATGTGTATTGGTTGCGCACCTACTTGATAATAACTTCTGAATCTCCCTTGACCATCAAGGCAGTGACCTTCTTCTTGTGTGCAAACATCAGTCCTCGAGCTAGGGCTTCATATTCAGCTACATTATTAGTGCATCCAAATTGCAGCCTATAAGAAGCAAATAAAACCTTCCCTTTCAGGCTGTTTAGTACAATTCCAACACCACAACCGATTTTGGACTTGGATCCATTGAAGGTGAGGGTCCACAATTGATCACAAGCAGGGGTTGATCCTTTTGAAGTTATTGTGGGTGTTTGAGTTAGATGAGTGACAATTGGTGCTGCTTGATCTTTTGCATTAGATATAGGGAAAGGAGGCTCTGTAAGTTGCTTAGATACACTCCCCAATTCCTACTTGGTTATGTCATCTGACCTGTGGCTATTTTTTTGACAATCACTAGTGTCTTTAGTTGGTTCCTTGGGTTTTGTTTTATTTGTGAGTGCAAGGGTGTCTAATAGATCTTGGGGTGGCTCTTTATCAATATACTAATTCAGGAGTACATCTGGGGTAGGCTCAACTTGAGAAGGAACTCCCTTTAAGAGCATACCATCCCTAGTTAGCATTATTGCTTCCTTGGCCTAAAATGAGAAGTGGTCAGCAATGGTCTCAAGGCGACTTGTGCTAACTTCCTCAGCTTGGGAAACTTGACTTGCAATGTCAATGCAAGGTTGACAAGTTAATTCAGAATGACTTTGATAATGTACCCTGCACCAGTTAGGTAGAAGAAGATTTTGTAGATCGGTTTCTTCCCCTAAGACTAGTTGGTCTTGTTGTAGCTTTCTAATCAGGGCCTGTTGATTGTCATCAATGGTGGGGTCAGAGGGTTTTTGTTTTGACATGTTCTTAACATTGAGAGCTGAGAAGGTTAGAATTTCCTCTTGTTTATAAACCCCCATCTCAGTCTCAAAGTAAGTTACCTCATTGGGAAAATCATACTCAGTGATGATATGCTTGAGGAAAGGCTCACTTTCAATCCTAATATGCATAGGAATCCCTCTCCATGGTAGCCACATATGTGAAAATTCAAGGGAAAGATATCCCCCTAGACTTTTCATCAAATCTCTTCTTAGCAGCATACCATAGGTCTCAGGAATATCTGCTACTTGAATATCTATGTTGGTTAAGATCCTAGGATCTGATCCTACTTGGACATGTACGTTTCTTAATTATCCTACCACATTAATCTCTATCTTGTCTAGTTGAATGACCTTCTTATTTGTCTAAATGGGGTTTAATCCCAACTTCTTACATATGGAAAATGGCATGGCATTTCCCAAAGCTCCTAAATCCAATAGACAGTTGTGTAAGTTCTTCCCAGAAATTCTTAAACTTAAAAGGAAAGGTGGAGTACCTACCTTGTTTCTATACAAGGCTGCATTCACATCCCCAATAAATGCCACATTGTTCTTTCCTTTCGATTTGTCAGCTTGCTCCAGAGCTTTTAGCACTATCTCCCTTTGAGCAGGGCACCACTTTAGAATGTCAAAATAT